>MU122286.1:39810-85209 GCA_014904905.1 Wilcoxina mikolae CBS 423.85
TGACGATTACCTTCCTACGATCTGAGCGGAAGCTCCGAAGCGCACTTGACGATTACCTTCCTACGATCTGAGCGGAAGCTCCGAAGCGCACCTACGGGCGTCAGCATTGCACGGGAGTGTACTTGCGGGGAATGATTACACGAATGGCACTTAATGAACTTACGAAGTTACGGCGAGGTGGGCTTCCGAGGGCACAAGCTTTGCGAGAGCTAAGCGCACTTGATTGATTACATTGTAAGTTCGATCTTCTCTTGGATGCTCACGGGTTAGATAATCGGCGAATCAAACACGATTGATACGTGACGAGACCTTTGAATCGGTCAATAACTTCCGACGCGACGCCGATTCACACCTCCGAGCCTGCACTATGGAAGCTACGGTATGCCGAGGGCTTGGATAGGGTGATATG
Organism: Wilcoxina mikolae CBS 423.85; assembly: GCA_014904905.1. Lineage (NCBI taxonomy): Eukaryota > Fungi > Ascomycota > Pezizomycetes > Pezizales > Pyronemataceae > Wilcoxina > Wilcoxina mikolae. The sequence continues at coordinate 40,220 of MU122286.1, forward strand.
GAGATATGGAGATATGGAGATATGGAGGTTACAGGGGTCAATTGGACGTTTCCTTCTTGTTTTCTCCTTCTCTTCTCTTCTTATTGGATCTCGGTCCGGTACAAGTGGCGTGGGCACGGCTTTTACCACCTACCACTAGAGGTGGACTTTTCCCATGCGGCGGATCCACCGAAAGGTCACCCTCGAGCGGTACCGATCGGCAGCGGGATTTATGAGGCCATACGAGGGCGTACGAGCTTGGATTATTTCTTCTCTTCATGTACGGATATGCAGCCCAGGAGGTCTGCAGATAAAGAGGGGGATGATGTAATGGCGGCCGGGTAACCGTCCATCAGCCCAGTATATAGTCAGCTCGTTCGAGTGCCCTTGCACGCCATCGATAACCTTACCAATTGAATCTATCTCATTCTCGAATCCTCGTTTGCAACCGTATCTACCTTTATACTCTTATATGAGGCCGTACACGGACGTACGTCCTTACACATTCGCACTTATCTGGTGCTATTGCCAAGTTGTTTTCCTGTAATCTACGAAGGACTCCTCTTGTCAATCGTACATGCTCTTCTTCATCTTTGGTATAGATGAGGATATCATCTATATAAACCACAACTCCATTATCGATTAGATCTCTCAGGATCTCGTTCATCATATCTTGGAATGAGGCTGGCGCGTTTGCCAATCCAAAGGGCATAACCAAATATTCATAGTGTCCATATCTCGTACGAAATGCTGTTTTCCATTCATCACCAGGTATTATTCGAATGAGATTGTAACCAGCCTTTAGGTCAATCTTCGTAAAAAGCTTTGAACCAGTAACTCTGTCCCTGAGTTCGTTCATAAGTGGCAAAGGATATCGATTCATAATCGTGATGCGGTTGAGTCCTCTGTAATCCACGCACAACCTTAAACCCCTTCCATGAGGTTTTGGGACGAAGAGTATTGGTGCTCCAGCTGGTAACTTGCTTGGTCGAATCTTGCCAGAATCGAGCATCTCCTTTAGATATTCTTTTAGGACTGAACGTTCCGTTTCTGAAAGAGCATAGATGAGATCCCACGGAGGTTGCTGCTCATCTTTTAAGTCAATTGCATGGTCAAATGATCGATGTGATGGTAGAGCGTTGGCTGTTTCCCCATTATATACTGACTGAAAGTCTCGATACTGCCATGGAATTCACTCGATCCAATCGATCTCCATTTTACCTGCTGCATTGATATGCATAGACCCAATGACTCTGATCCATCATGGATCAGTATCAAACTTGAGGATGCTATCATCATATTCAATCAAGAAGGAGCTGACTGCTACCTTTGTACAATGCTGATGGCAATGCTTCGATGTGAATTGGAGCTTATTACCTTGTTCAGTGATTCCTCCAAGTGCTCCATGCTTGATGATCCACCAGTAAGGTAACATGATATGAGTTGCTGATTCTATAGGTCCGATTTGGAAGGTTTTTTTGGTATAATAGTTTTCGTACCGAAGAGTAACTGGAAAGGTATACTGCCATCCAGCTCCTTCTGCAATTTCGCCATTAAAGTTCTCAACTGACTTTGCTTCTGTTCGAGTAACCAATGGGACACAATTAGTTTCGGCCCACTGTTTTGACATCATAGGTGTATTACACCCTGTATCCAAAAGGACCCTAACTAGAACGTTCTTCTTGTCCTTGAATGATACAAACATGTGTACTGTGGGTCTTGAACCAGTCTGTGGTTCTGGAGGTAGCTGCTTCGCTTTCTTGAGTTGAGGTTGAGGTGCTTCGGCCAAGGGCTTATGCGTTCTGTCTTTTCGTGTAGAAACCATGATGAACTGCCTTTCGACACAGTTCCAGCCACAACGGGTTGTGGTTCTACTGAAAGTTATATGCGTAGAGGTGTTTTATAACTATTTCGATAATGTGATAGTCATATGTTTGCACATGGATACTATATGACCAGCATATTTCGAGTACTGAACTCATCATCAGGTACCCTTTTTAAAAGAATCTGTTTCTCATTAAAACTAAACTCAAGATATAACAGGTTGTGGGTATCTGTACCTGAAAGGAAAGATTGCAATCCTAAACCTAAGAAAAGAGATAAGAAACCCAGTATCTCTCAATCGTCAATTTCCATACCATCAGAATCTACCTCATACAACCTCCTCGAGGGTGCGTGAGTTGCAGATGCTGTGATCCTGTCAGCCAAGTTCCTTGGTCTGACTTTCGAACTGGAGGCTGTAGTCTCCTGCTTCGGAGCTTCCTCCTTATCCTGGAGCTTTTTGTTCTTTTTGCTAGACGAAGTCTTGATGGAATTCTTGCAGAAGAACCATCGATCATGTTCAGAGGATCCACAATGCTTGCATTCATTGCGTTTGGCTCTTGCTTCTAGCAAACTTTCAGGAATACCCTTAAGGGCTTCGGTCTTATCAGAGTGAATAGGCTTTGGTCCCTTCTTCCCAGTTCGAGGTTTCTTGGGGTCAGAACCTTTGTCCTTCTCTGGCTTCTTTTCTTGGTTCTTATCTTGCCCCTGATTCTCATCTCTCTTCCGCTTGTTTCCCTTCTTGCCTTGGGAGTTGTCACGATTCTGATCAGACCTATTTTTCTCTGCCTCTGATCTTCGTATGATACTCCCACTCGCCTCATTAATTCGATGAAGACTGTGTCATCTTTGGGTGGTACCTCTACAGTTGACATTCGATCTAGAATCTCCTCGTTCATTCCTTGTTTAAGGGAATGGATGTAAGAGGTTCCGGTGAGACATACTCGAAAGTTGAGGGTTTCCATTTTCGTCAGGTAGTCCTCAATATCTCCAGTATACTTCAGATCATTCATCTTTCGCAGGGACTTCTCTTCCTCTTCCTTATTGACGAATCTCTCTTCCATCGTACTGGTGAAAGACTTCCAGTTATCAACCTGGAAGAACTTTTTCATGTCCTCTTCGCGGTTATCATACCATGCTAGAGCCTTGTTTTCCAATAGGCCTCCAATCCATATGATCTTATCAATATCATCGTGGAATTCGTTGCGGAAGTATTGTAGATAACATTCCACTGATCGAATCCACCTTGGATAAATTTCCTTGGGATCCTTCTTATCCCCTTTGAAGACTGGAGGCATTTTCATTTTGCCTTTCTTGGAGGATCTGGCTGGTAGGTGAGGGTTGGGAGGTGGCATACTATAGTGTATACTGCCAGAAGGAGGTAGGGGTATTTGACTTGGGTGTAGACTTCCTGCATTGCTTCCTCCGCTTCCGCCTCTCACTCCTCCTCCACCTCCACCACCACCTCCACCTCCACCTCCACCTCCACCACTTCCTCTGCTTCTACCACCACCACTATCACCTCCATCTCCTTCTTCATCTTCGGAGCCAGAGAGGCCGGATTCCGAACCAGAACCTCCTTGTGGTTGTGGGGCTCCCTCAGGGTCCGGGATAATAGCTTCCTTAACTCAGTATCCTTCTCCTTTGGTGTCTATACAGTAACGAAGGTGGAATCCCTCGTCACTGGGTTTGATATATCCTTCTTGATGTCCAAGGACAGATCTTGCTAGGGACTTGATGAATTTCATGGTGGTTTCGTCCGATAGGCTGGTCATAAGGGTCGTTGTAAACTCCCGAAACTTTTTCTCTATGTCCTTTCGAGTCTTCCTTATATCGCTTTCTCTCTACTTCTTCTCAGCGTCAGTCTTCTTCTTGAGTTCTGTGACTCTCTTGGCCTCTTCGTTGGCCTTCCACTTGACACTGGTAAGTTCTTCTGACTGTGTATGTACTTGGAGAGCGAGCCTTTCCTGAGCTCTTTCCCGCTTTTTCAATATGCCAGAGATAGACGTCCATGCTACCGATGAGGTATGTATCTGCTTCCCAAGAGCCAGGCGTAGTTCCTCATAAGCTTCAGAAGACTGTGCCTTTGCAATGGCAATTGCAGCGCTGACATTGACCGCAAATACTTGGGACTGGGCAACGATGTCTGAATAATGTTCCAGCTGTGCCCTTTGCAGGTTATCAACTCCTGAAGCCACACCATCGTAGATCTCATTTTGCCTAAATGCTAGGGCTTCATATGCTCTGACAAGCTCAGGCAATGCCTCTTTGATCTTGATGTTGCTTCCTTGAGTCTGGGTAATCAATGCATCCATTCGGTTCAGCTCTGCTTCGATGCTGTTTACCAAAAGAGACTACCCAACCAGAAATATCATTCCGCACAATAGGCTTATAGCGAACTACTTCTTTTCCCTTATCACCTGCTACCACCAACGCACTTTCCCTTCATACCAACGTCACTGCCTCCCCCATCATTGTATCAGACCCAGCGTCTGTCATTGCTCAGAGTATGACCCAGATTTGCCCTTGAAAGATCCTGCTGTAGAAGCTCCACGTTCCGAAGAAGGGAACTATATCGAGATTCCAATCAACAAGGAACCTAGCACCAGCTTCCTGTTGTAACTGTAACGAAGGTTCATAGCCTGGTGAATGGGGCATTTACAAATCTGGGAGGACAATGGTTCCGATCAGAGCTAGCAAAATGACTATCTTAAGTTATGCGAGGGATTGCTGTTTTCGGAGGTGTGCGCAGTATAATGTTTTGGTTTTCGACCGATGAATGGTAACTGCTAAAGCTAGCTGGATGTAATCTTCTTCACGCACCAGATGACAGTGGTAGCTTCTCTTAGGGAGAGAGGTCTTTTCCCAGCTGGTAATAAGATCGAAATCTGGTTCGTGATACCAGCACTCTCCCTGTGAGTTGTGGCAGCCAATATCTGGAATATAAAAGCACATAAGCATCAAGAACCTTTGACTGCTTGGAGGGTAGAAAGATAGCTTCAACAGAAGTGTTTCTTTGCTAACAATATAATGTAACACTGGGAGCGTCACTCCAGATTTACCAGTACAAGTAGTATCCTTACTGCTTTCAGGACTTGCTTGTGATGGAAGTTATGAAGATTCGCTCAGGATGTGAAAGTCACTAATAGATAAGATTCAAGACAAAGATGTTTGGCTTTCCAATGCGTATATTATTAAGGCTTGTTCTCCTCTTCAAGAAGCTTGCCCTTCTACCCTCGAAGATTCTAGAGGTCTTTATACCTCTATCCTCTCGCTCTAACAATTACTTCTATCTACACTTTTCTCATGAGCTCCTCTACCTAATCTGCCTTTCGCTCCAATGTCCTTCCTGTCTTTCAGCGCGCTTTCGGACCTTCCGTATCTTTTCGTTCAGATTTCTAACTCAGACGAATAGAACTCCTACTAACATCAGTCCTTCAGACTTCTGTGGTCCGGACCTATCGTATCATTTCAATCACTTTGCTTTCAGGTGAATGGTATCCTTTCGATCGTGAGGGACATTGAGGCTTCGTTTGCTCCGCTGCAAATGCAGGTGCTTCTGTATCTACAGCATCTCAGCTGTCTTCGCACTATCGATGGCATGAGCTGGCAAGGCATCATCCCAACAACCACTTCTAACTTCTTATCAGTGGTGTGGTTGACTGCATGACGGCTCATCTGATTTCGTTGGGTGCGAGTGATATTCTGTGTAGTTTTGATGACGTCCAGGGATGACGCTTGTACTATCCTGATGCGGCTATAGTCGAGTGATCATAGGTGATCCCGCTCCAATGGCCTTTGGTGATGTACAGTTTGTAAGATATAACAATCAGAGAATTTAGAGTTTGGTATGTAAAATATGTAACTTCACATGTATAAAAAAGTATATGTTGGCATACTATACCACTTGGCCAAAAGGCAACTATGATACCTCTTGTGTCATCCAACAACCCCTTATAACCGGTACTTCCTTTGTGGTCATTTCAACGCAATGCATCTGTTGGTGGTCTGCGAATTCTGATATCTTCAAAACTCAGTGAGTAGCTTTCAATTTTGACCGATTTTCGGCCAAAACACAGGCTTTTTTGATTAGTGCTCAATGAGTTTTAGAGCTATTAAATATCTGAGACTGCCAAACGATGCACCGTATAAAGCTGCATATTTTACGTACCAAACTCTAAATTCTCTGATCTATACTCATGAACTCAATGCAATGGTTCACTTAAATATTTGTTGATTTTTGATGGGGTAAGGTTGTTGCCACACAGACCTGGTCTGTTTCAAAACTGGGAGTATATCCCTGCAAAACAAAACCGCCGCCTTCTTACCTAAAAAACCAAGGCAGCGAAGCCACCTCCGGATCTTGTATTGCTGTATATCTGCTGCTGTGGATCTGATGCTGGATATACACCAGTAGGATTATGCTGCTGTGCATGTTTATCTTGATCTGTAAATCTACTAATGTACCTGCTGCAGTATATCTTCCACAGTATATCTGCTATAGTGTATTCACCACTGTATATCGACTATAGTATATCGTCTGGGTACTGCTACTGTGTTGTATATCTACCACAGTGTCTGCTACTGTATATATGCTACTGTGTCTGCTGTATTGTATATCTACTATAGTATTTGCCACTGTATATCCACTGTAGAGTATCTGTAACTTTATATCTGCCACTGTGTATCCATTACTGGGGTTAAGCCACTGCACATAAGTATCTTAATATATAAATCCACTACTCTATTCACCACTGTGTATCCACCACTATGGATCTTTTGCTGTATATCTTTCACTGTATCCACTACCTTGGATCTGTTATTGTATCTGCTGCATTATGTGAGTTGAACTGAAAGAGAAAGAAAGATCTATACTCTTGCAAGTATAGTGTATCCACTTACTGGCACTCAGTGGGTCTGTACATGCTGCTTCCTGACCCCTACAACATCTTGAGCTACACCTTTCCATGCAAGCATTCAATGTAAGACTTTCAAACTGAGTCCAAAATTAGTACAATATTTGAGTTTAGCTCTGATCATAATGTAATGTATACATGAATTGTGCATAATTGGATGCTCTTTCACCTCCCTATCCCTGATTTACCATATCTTCAAAATTGTTAGAGTGGTTTTAGAAAAACAGTTGAAAATTGCCAAAAAATATCAAAAAACGATGTTTTTCCATATCTGCTCTATCAGTTTTGAAGATATAGTAAATTGGAGACTGGGAGGTAAAACAGCAACAAATTCTGAACATTTCATGTAAACATTTCATTCTGATCAGAGTTACACTCAAATACTTAATTGTGAGTGGATATTTGTGATTATTTGAAGGAGTATAATTTGCTACAGTAAGATGGTACGTACCACCATCAACCAGTGAGAATGCTTCAAGTAGACAACCATGTGTATATGTTATAATATGCATCAGGATCATGTGTATGAGATCTTGTATGAGATCATAGCTTGTATGGGAACCTGAGATGTGTATGAAGATACGAGGATAGGCTAGTACATAATCACAAGAGTTCTAGAGAGTATGGCAGGCTCTATATAGACCATGGGATTGGGCATAGATTTAGACAATTACAATTAAGCATCTATTCATCTATTAAAGTAACAGTTGTTACTTTAGATGGAGTAGAGAAGATGACTTCAAATATATTAGAGAAGAGAAGAGAATAGGGGGTGAATCCATATATGTATGAGTCCGAGCGTAGAAGCTTGGACCAGCTCCAGAAGCAGTCCCTACGTATTAGGGTAGGTATCAGGGTAGGGCTGCTCTCGCACGCACAAATGTCTATTTACAGCAACAGTTGTGTTGGCTTGGCATACCTAGATAGCTACGGCAATGCTTTTGACGCGTTGTGCAAAAATTACCGCGGGTGTATGCTGGTGTTGGTAATAAATGACTGCTAGTGTTGTTTGGTGATCGAATGGAAGATTTTTTTTGACTGGGGTGTGGTTTAGTGATTGGCAACTGGACTTTTAGAGAGGTTTTGCAGTTTCACGCTGGCTTAAGAAGCAGTTTGCTCTCGTTTTCCGCACGGAAGTAAAAGACAGGGAAGCAGTTGGAATTGGGGTTATTTTTTACAGCGGTAGTATTTGACTTTGGGAGAGGAGGAAATGGAACAGAGTCAGCCTGAGACTTACTATTGCACATCTCGCAGTTACAAGTAAGTGCCTTTAGGTCTGGAGTTTGTTTTTGACTCCCTGAATGAGGTGTACTGTGTTGAGTTTTTCAGTGTGTAAATTAGATTTATAGTTGGTGTTGATTGACAAAACTTTTTTATATGGTGTAGTGAGGGTGTGGTTTGGTGATAATTGTAATGGCGGCGCCAGGTGCAATTGGAAGTGTACTTGGCCTGTAGGCGCACTTGGCTCGCAGGCACACTTGACTCGCAGGCGCACTTGGCTTGCAGGTGCACTTGGTAACCGAGGCCAGGTAAGCGCCATTTATATAGACACCTTGCAAAGCGCACTTGCACGCCCAGCGATATCTTACACACATACTACCATATACCTTCACTTATCCTCGTGCTGCAAATGTATCTACCCCTATAGACATGTCCTTGCGTACGGGCCCATACACGGACATACTCGCCTTTACAATAATAAGGAGACTTTGATGGCTAACACTACTGGTCAAAAGCTGGATGATAGACTAGACTTTGGCTTCCTGAATATATCTCTTGTCCAGAGAGTGGGTGTAGTCGAAGTTCTTTCAAAGGGTCTGCGTTATGGCAGGTTCCGAGCCTCAGTAAACCACCCTTGCCACTACCATATCAAAATGTCTCGTCACCCATCACCAAACCAGACCTTCCACACAAAAAAAGTCTTGTCATCTATCACCAAACCCCGCCAACCACACTCATGAGCTCACTACCACGACTTTATACACCCACCCCTGTAACCTTCGAGCTACCACCAATCCTTAGTCACGCACTAGTAATTTTTGCACAACGCGTCAAAAGCATTGCCGTAGATAGCACTCCCACAACTTCATGAATACATTATCATCATCTACCTTTGCTTTTACGTCCTACAAATACACCCGATTACTTCTGGCCCTCAAATCCCAACACTGCACATCTCTAGAACCTGTAAAATACATATAGAACACTGTGCAGGACCGGTCAAGTCCCTACCGAAGAGACCTATAACTGAGAGCCCAGTATATACTCCGCTATATCAATTTAAGCTATTCTATCTGTCTTAATATCAACCTGCTTCCATAAAAATGTAATAATGTCAGGAGAAATAAACATCTGTAGGAAATGAAACTAGCCGCAACACAAGGTAGCATTTAGCAGATTTATATATGTAACAAAGTAGGGAATACAAAATCCTAGAAATGGGGCCAGTAATCACTCCAGGCAACTGTATCATACGACCCCTTTGGCAGTCTACGCAAACTTAGAAATGATTCCACCAACAAAAATGTTCTCCCAAAAGCAAACGCTGTCAATAATGCAAACGATAATATGATACTAATAGGCATAAACACACAACGGAATATTTTCGATGGAACCCAGGGTACAACCAAATGATCCATCAAAGGAAGGAGTGACATATTCGTTGTGCAGGAGAACATCGCAACAGTGGCAGAAATTCTCCACAGCACACGTTCCGCTGGGGTGGGAAATTGATAATTCCATGCAGTAGCATGTGCTACACCGTATATCATAGTCAAACCGGCGAATGAACAATACATTGCCATATATTTGTCTTCCAGATATCCGCTTGGTACAATCATCCGCGCTCGGGTCCATAAAGGTCGTTCTTTTTTGTTGACGATGTCAACAATCCGTTCACCCTCCTTCAGATGCCAATTCCAAACGCTATCTAGCCACTTCTGAGTATCCGTTTGTTTTCCTGCTGGCATGGGCCATAGTTGAAACGTAGATGCCACCCACTATACAACCCCATTGGCAGAGATATAATATAGGCCAAAGTGAACGGGGCCACACGCCATCCATAGTCCGCAAAGTTCAGATCCACCGAATTAGAGTCCAACATTCTACGGACACGGTGACCGAATGAGTTGCACGCAAGGGGAGGTAGTGGCATCCGGTAGCTCAGCTTTGATAAATCGGGTTGATTAGTTTCACCGTCGCTCTGCATGTTCGATGTTTCCATAATCGAAAGCAATCCAGTGGAAGAGTGATGAACGTGCACTAATATGTCCGAAGCAGGGGCTTTTTCTTCGGTATCCATTAAGTTCAGGAATATAGGGTATCGTACGTCCAACGGTTTGTGCCACCAAAAAATGTACATTGGTACAGCACAGAGCACATGCATGATTGTGTGCAGCTCCAGAAGTGGAATCGGGAGGTGGGCGGCAGCACGACCAACGCCTTGAGCGACAAACCACTGCAAATACCTTTAGCGGGAGCTCGCCAACGTACCGCCGATCGAATAAAGCGCCAACAGCAGTGGAGCTAGTGACAGGATAAGGGGAGAACTCTTACAATGGCCTGGAAGCAAACAACCAATTTCAGTAATCCATCTGCTTTCGCCTTGTCTGAAATCAGATTTGGGTTCAAGTCTTCGTCCCTGATCCGGCCATCGGAATAAAGACGTATAAATCCTCTTGGCGTCAACGTTACGGGAAGAGCATCGGCGCGACCGGGATGTATCACATAGCCTCCCATAAGAACAAAAAATGCATACTAAAATCGTGAATGTGCGGTTTCTCCTGTTTGCCCTCTGGATCGCCATCTTGGCTATCATTGGAGCCAAGACGCAGCTCCAACATTGTCTTCCGGATCTTACGGGCCTCAAAGAATTGGGCCATAGCAACCCACAGCACGAGTTCCGGCATAAACATTCCGAGAAGTAACCATACGAATTTGAAAGCGAACAATCTCCTCTTCGTTGGCTCCGGGTTTATGTTCAAATGAATGGCTGTCCACACACATAGGGATAGGTAATGATGCAAGGGAATAAGAGACCTAATGTCCCCCGCCCACGAGGTTTAGCCACCCATACGGGCTCGGTCTGGTTGCTTCGGAGTGCGAAGGTGTTCGAAACAAAGGTCCCCACGCATAACAAGATTCTAATAGAGATATTTCTCATTGTAATCTATACAGAGGGTCACTGATATATGAGTGAGTATAGCGGTTGGAGAAGTCTATACGAGGTAGTTACCGTATACCTTCAAGTACTTCCGGCCCGAATATTCCTTGGCTGTTCCTCGTTATGAAACACGTCCTCCAGGTATTCAGTTTGGGTCGATTCCGTAGAAAATTGAGCGGTGATCTGACGATTCTGGTTCTTAAGTCGGGTCCGCAATTGAACTTTATGGCAGGTGGATTTATTGATTGATGGTGAGGGTCAGTGGATGTTTTGATGTCCTGAAGTGGCGTTGTCGAGGGGGGAAACCTAGCCTCTACATACTACCGACTCTCGCATGGTTGCTTTTGCTCACAGCACATTCGATTGCCTTAGAACAGACACGTTGCAAGAGGATACTAAATTCGTCCGGTTGAGAAAACGTAACTCAATTGGTTCGCTGATTGTATATGGATACACAAAGCTTTAGCGCCATGTTACTTGTCTGAGAAACCTCGCATACCTAGTTGTTTCGTTTTCGTGCAGAAGTGCGGCTGAAGAGTTGTGGTCGTACCTTCTACCATCTGGTTGGTGTAGTTGATAGTGTTTCACGAGAAAGTATCACGTCGGTTGAATTTTGGAGTATCGGACAATAACCTCAGAGAAACGCCATAGTCTGGCATGACTTTCCAAATTCAGCAAAAATGAGGGATTCGATACACATACAGTCTGACCTTGGTATAACGGACGCCAACAATCCGGCCTTTTTCGTTCGGTACAGCAAGGGTCCGTTATATAAATCAATTACTCAGCACTTCATAGGGAGGTGCAGTTGCCAAGAATGGCATATCAAAACCAAAAATGGCTTACCATCTGGCCCGAAAGGATTTACAGTGTCACACATACCCAATTCAGTATATGTTTCCTTGGTACCCGGTATAGCAAAAATTATTTGTATGGGAGCAAGGGTTAATATTTTTGATTATCCCATCCAGTCCGTTATAGGCCTAAATCCAGTATAGCAGGTGGGTTTTTGATGGAGGAAGAACTTCTGCTCCAAGAGAATCCGGTACTGCAAGGTATCCGCTACACCGCGTTCCGGTACAGCAAGGTCAGACTGTAGTGCGATTACTGGGCGGAATAAAGCACCCGACGTACTTACAGATCGGCGATAGGTATTGCAATGGTTTCATACTAACGCAGAGCGAGTGTAATTAAGAATGTGCGGGCTGAAACTGTAATACGTACCTACTCGTACTGCCAACCAGTTACGAATGAAGGAATGGGATGACGGATTGAAGTCAATGATAAATGCCCCTAAAACTTCTTATTTTTGGCATTCTTGGCGCAAAAATATTTGCCGCGAACCGATACCATATTAAGTTGCACAAGCGTCAGAGCCTCATCAGTCTCTTTCAATCTAACCAGCCTCCTGCTACTACCGCATGCCACCGAACCGATTTCGACCCTGCTCCATCTGACAGAAGCTACCTCCGTCAAGATTCCGGAAGATCGAACAAGACTTGTACACGAAGCGATCATCCTCAATCCGCCCGCAGTGATTGAGCTCCGAGCCCAGCCTTTGCTTGACACGATCGCCACCCGAGCCATGGGCCACCAACCCTCGAAACCCGTCGTTACCACCCAACGTACCTCCCTCCTGTACCCCGCGGCCGCCCTTGTCGCCAGCGTTTACCTCTACCGGCGGTTTTTCGTATCTCCCCAGATCACACTTTATGTCCCACCCTTCAAAGTCCCGTTCGAAATCGATGTGTGAGTCCATCCCGCACCTTCTCACAGACGCGGTCACTGATTCCCGAGAAAAGTTGGGCACCAAATCCCGAGCCAATGTACCCACCACCCTACGCGGCGCACGGACAACTTCAACGAGCTACCGCCGTAGAGAAGACCGACCCTCTTAGCCGCGAAATCTCCGCGTTGTTATCCTCCACGACCCCAAAGTCACCGATAGATCGGAAGGAACTCTTCCCCACACCCGACGACTGGCTGTTGTTCGACATTGCGAACGAGCGACTCATTACCAGTAAAAACACTAGCAAGTCGGTTATCGGAGGTTCGGTGTACCTGGTCGTGTCTTCGATGGCGGCGGCAGAGAATAAGTTGCATGAAATTGTTGGGAAATATATTGCGGAAGAGGTGGTGAGGAAGGCGAAGGATTCAAATGGGTATTTGGCGGCTTTGTGGGAGAAGGTTTCAGTGGGAAGGAAGGGTCTGATGGGTGAGAGTGCTGCGCCGGTGACTACGGTAAGGTCGGGGGAATAGGCTCAGGCGGGGATGGGTCGGAAGAGCATGTGGCGGAGATGTACCTGGTTGTGGGGGAAGATCGTTATCACCAGGTCTTGCGACCATATTTATGTCATATCTACCGTAGTCCTGCGACTGAACATTTACCATCCATCTGCCGTACATGTTCGTTTTCGTTACTGGTGAGACTCGAACTACAATGGCCAGCCACTACGCTGGAGCACGCGGAAAGCTGAGGAATGCAAGGATATCAGTTCCATCATGTCTTGCGTCGGCAGATGGGTTCAATAGTCCTTCAAATAAATACGTACCACTAGTTACATACACACGAGGGTTGCATGTTCAAATAAAAATCTCATCAATTGATGCAGAGCCGTACACTGAGTGACAAGTTGTGTACCTGGTCTCAAACAAATAGAATTATTTTGACAATATTTCCTCTCTATGACGGCATGACGGCCAGTTTGAGTACCGTACCGCCCTCAAATGACTACATTTGATCCGCATACTGGCAAAGCCAGTGACACGTGACGTACGAACCTCATCTGTGAATACAGTATTCCTCCCACCACGATATCCCTTTGGCCATTGACGTCCATCTATGGCACCCACAATTACCCGCATGAACTCCAATACCTTTACTCCTCCCGACTGGAACCGAAAATGTGTCTCAACAAAAACCTCAACGCACTCCCTTTCGCCTGCTCCTTCGGATATATCTTCTTGCTATTCTTCGAGTACCTAGCCAGTTCCCTCACGGTTTCAAAACGCCTCACCTGCCCCGTCGCACCAGTCCTTACATGCTGCAACAAGTCGAAAATGTTGACATGTATATCCCTAAGTGCTTTTTGGTACTGAGTCTTCGTAGCCGGTAAACCCTCCGTATCAACCCCCAACACCTCACACAACAGCTGCCACTTCTCCAGCTCTCCCTCCTCGCCGTAACCAAAGTAGTCGGCGAACTCTTCATTGAAAGCGGCCAAGAACCGCACGCGAGCTTGTATTGTGGCTTCTATATCGTCCTCGTCATCTTGGTCCCACATTTGCTTCCGCAGTCTGCGCCATGAAGTGGTGCAGAGAGCGTGCGGGTTGTACTCAAAATCGTGGTGTCTGACGTAGGTAAGGAAGAAACGGTCGGTAGGGGAATCGTAGGTTGCGGTAAAGGCGGTAAGGAATGCTTGAAAGATTGGTGCGTAGGCGGCGGTGAGGATGCCGAGGTTGCGGGAGGTGCGGAAGTTGTTGAGGTGCACGAAGGGGTTGGTGGGTGGTGTTGTCGTCGGGAGTGGGAAGTTGTGGTTGATGAAGAAGAGTGCTAGAGGTGTTGGCGTGGCAGCCGGAGGGGCGGGTGGGGCATTTCCCACAACCAGCGTGGTGTTGGTGGTGGCCATGGTCTGGAGCCGGTCTGCACTCTGTCGGGCGGAACGGGAGACGGAGCTGGATTTGCTGGTTAAAGTTGCAAGTATTGTTAGAACAGAAAAGGTAACGTACGTGACAACATGGCTTGGTCTGGGTTGCGCTGACATTGGGTCAGTTAGCAGTCACCGTCGCCGGTCAGGTCTATTGAGCTAGTGCGAGTGAGCGAGTGAGAGAATGGCAAAATAATACATGTGTGCCATACACACGAGTTAAGCTTGTACAGGGAAATATGAATTGTTGCATGGTTTGAGGAAGGTTTTGCGTCGCATTTTAACTTCTCGGTATATGGTAGAATAAATGATACGCTGTATCTGTTTGAACTGTATCGATTCCGTCCATAGAAAGTGATCCTGTCTTAGGCTGTGATGCCGGATGCTACGGAGTAATGGGAATGGGTATTTTCGTAGTCCACCCGGTAAGTCGTTCCGGATGCTCAGAAGGGGGAATTCGTAATTCATCCATTGGAATGCAGGTGTCTTCGAGAACAGACCGAGGAGGATGGGGAATCGATGTTTGAGCGAAACTGTTTCTTTAACTTGGGTGTTCGTAGGTGTGGGTACTATTATATCTTACTCCGTGAATTAAACTGCAACCAAGAGAGAACAGTCAGCCAATCACATCAGCAGGAATCCAATGGGAGGAATGGCTACACAAGGCTCTCTGCCACCTAGCTCGTTGATATTCGCATATCAGGTTTATTTTGGTGGGGACGAAGATTAGGCAGCAACCTGAAAACATCTTGTTAAGATTGGGGGCGCCATCGCCAGGAAAGACAGTAAGGCAATGAGAGCCTGGTTCTCGGAACAAGATTAATACAATGCCGTACGCCAAGCCATTGCAAGTTATCACATTCTATCACTCGACAAGATTCGACAGAACACGCGTATTGCCAGAATCGTTCGAGTGTCTGAAGAATTGAGAGTTACAATTATCTCCTAACTGGAGGGGACAATAATTCGGTTACCTACTGGAGCTCTGAATCTCATTCTGAACAATCAAACATTGAATTTTCGTTTATGCATGGTGACTGGTTTGATAACGAGGTCCGTTGCGTTTTTCGACAGAAAAATAAATTTCGCATGCAGGATGCCACAAACCGAGAATTCTTGTGCAAATTGGGCCTAGGTGTGTGCCCCGCAACTACTGCGGGGTGATGCTTCCTAAATCACAGAATCGTAGGTGCCAAATGTCAAAGTTCCCGAGCACCGGTGATAACATGAAACATCCGCAATGACCGGCCCGCAGTTGGGGTCTGGATTTAAAACCCCAAGTTCTAGAATTGGCCCAATGACTTCACATATAGTATCGTTGCTGAACAATCCAACCAGCTGGTACTATTAAGGGCATCAGGCTGTGTAGCAAAACATGAATTGCGGAACTAGTCCCGCAAATTAGGAGACCGAGGGAACTCCTCACCCGATATGTTGCCCCAACTTCTGGTCGCTGCCTAGTTCATTGGGCGGTTGTTGATTTGGGATCAATTGTGTCTTTATGCAATTGCATACATTTCATGATGTTTCGAATTTTCATTGGCGAATGCGCACAATCGTTGACTTTGCTTTTCCGGAGCTAACCGCAATCTTGTGCTTTTCATATTTAAACAAAATCCCTCCATTGTTTTGATCGACTGACGGGTGGTAATGGCTGCGAAGTTAGGAAAGCCGGTGCGGCACATCAGCGATCATCGAAAGGTTAGTTGTAAAATGCATGCACACGCCTGTAAAATCGACAATGCCCTGTCGGAGTTCCGGAGGTGCGAGATATATCTTATTTCATATCTCCCCCGCAATCAACTTTTGCTTCACTGCAGGTTCTCGCACCTACCCCGCAAACCCTGATCCTCGCTTGCCGAGTATCCCCCATCACCTTTATCCTCCCTTATCTTGCCTTGCACTCACAAACGGTGGCAATGGAGTCCCAGACCTTCCACACCAATACAACACTACACGGAAACTTTCCTGTCACAACATACTGCCGCCCCGCCGATTGGACTGACGTTGCCAAATTCTTCCTTGCGAACTACTTCACCCATGCGTTCACGGTTATTACACGTCCAGGCGAGCTAATCCAAGACAGAATCGGTTTTGTCATCTGGTCACTATTCATGCCATTTGCAGGAGTCAGCAGGGCAATCGCAGTGATCTGTATGTGTGCGAGAGCAGCCGGGGACGATCTTGCTATGGCTCACCGAGCTGGAGCGCTGTACACACTGGTGAAAGTAACAAGAAAAAAGGATGGTGAAGTGGAATCAGAAGAGCCAAGCACTGTGATTCCGGGCGTGCACAAGATGATGTTGAAGCGGTATCTACCACCCCTGATCCTGGCTCGGTACGCACCTAACGGCCTACAGTATCACTAGGTACTATCACCAATGGGGTGTCCAAGTTCACGGTAGACACCCGAAGTTTCCAGCCAAGGATGCTTCGGAATTATACTTCCCCGCCCGAGTTACCCAGCGTCATGTTGTCACAGCGCTTCCCTACCCGACTGAACAATGTTGCGGAGGGCGCGTGGACACACCAAACCCGGAGTTGCCGAAAGTCGCTACGGAGGTTTCAGTCATAGATATCGAAACGGGGACATCACCCCCGCCGCCGACAAAACACCCCGAGGACGTCTCAGTGGCTAATGAGGATTCTGACATGCCCACCGAAGACGAAAGGTAAGAATCCGCTAATTATGAATGGATGCATGATTGCTTATGCATATTGCAGCACCAAGCAGAAGATTTGTAGTCAATACAACATCCTCAAGGCGGCGCTCGCAATCTTTCAAGTGCTATACGGATCCTGGGAACTCTACGTCGCCCGCGGTAAACAACTGGAGACGTATGGGTACGCGGCATACTCACTGACGGTGGTCCCGTACGTCGCAATGTCTCTATTGAACCTCCTTGCCACAATTTGCAGACCGGAGTACTCGCATGTCTACCTAGTACGGTACGAAAACGCACAGTCCGGACCGGTCGAGCAGAAATTGAACAAACGCATGGCCGGTGCAGTCGGTACTATTTGTATTGACAAGAAATACAAAGAAAGAACTGGCTTGGTTTCCTATTTCCTGAATAGGGTTAAGGTATTCCGCAATACACGTACAGGAGAGCGTAGGCATATCGTATGGTGGACAACCTTGAACGTTGCCGTTGGCATTATCCTCGGGATTTGCGCGTATGGCGCCCCGTATGTCGTTTCATACATGCTCACAAAATATCAACCAGCATCTAGCACGCGGCTTCAAAGGATATGGATCATTGTGTGGTTGGTGTTTGGGCAAATTCTTGGTCTCGTTGCGATCGTCAGGCGTCGATCGATTTTCTCCTTCAATTGTACGAAGATGGTGGGTTGGATGTTTGTGGTGGGTCCGCTTGTAGTTGTCCCTGGATTGGGTGTCTTTGTCATTGCTGCACGGATGATAATGGATGTGGGAATATGTAGGTTGCTGTAGTCAACAGAAAGAATCATGGATGCACCGTATACGGAATTGCATGGGATTATTGGTTATATCTATGGTTGTTGATGATATGTTTTCGTTCGTAGGAAAATATGGTTCATTACTGGGTGCGCTCTCGTGCATAGACATTTTTTTGTCATTCTCAACTCGTCGCGAAGCAAAACAAATGTACTCTACAAGAGAATATATATGTTCCGACCCATACGCCAAATTTATCTGTTGGCCAACCAGTCGGCCCATATGCCAACTTGTAAGCTTTGTGAATAGGTTGATCTGGACACAAACTGACCGAGGTGCCAAATATTTAGGAGATTGGGAGGAGGTTGGTGCCGATGAGGTGTCCTCTACAAAAGTCGACGTCTGTTCTCCACCTTTTTTTCTCACAGTTGTCGATCCTCTGTACTCACCACTCACACTCAGACTCACCACTGTGACCTTCCTGTTCCTCCAGCTTTTGGTCTGCCTTCGGTTTTATCGACTTCAATCATGACTGCGTCCAGGGGTGTCAAAAGTCCGTCCGGTCCGGACAAGCAATCGGCCGGGACTAAACTACAAAAACCGGGGCATTGATTTTCTGCCTGGTTTGCCCTCGGGCATTTGTGGGGAAGGACTCCCGCCCGCCAGGGCCCTGTAGGTAGTATCTGAGCTAGAAAAATAAATGACTAAGCATCAATAAATCGAAGATACCCACCGTTGATGTCGTTTTCTTGGTTTTATGCACTGTTCTTGGCTAATGCTTGCTCGCCAGAGCACTTGTGAACTAGTGGAAATATACAGCCGGTTATCCAAAAACCCTGATTATCACCTAGTACCCAGGAAGATTCCTGCAGTTAGGATATGGGTCCCCTACAGGGCCCTATATAGTGCCCTAGTCCTGGCAAATACATACAGCCCGGGACGCCCTGGTCCATATATTCCCATGCCCCGTCACGGACCGAATCGCCGGGGCCCCGTTTGGAATATAGGAGCCCCGGACGGTTGACACCCCTGACTGCGTCCATTCCCACCTCCGCTCCACCACCACCGGTTTTGCATCCAGTTCTAGTTCCACTTCGGAGCCCCACCGCTCAGATCAACGAAGGGTTTTTCCTCTACAGTCCGTTGCAGATGAGCATGACTGCGGTAATCTATCGGGCCAAGGGACCCGCACTAGATGGTATAAGAAAGAGAACCAATGCTTCGGTTGGAGGATAAAGTACTGGTAGAATAACGAGGGGACGGCATGCTGAGGGTCAGGAGGAATAACTTTGTGTATATACTCTACTCTAACAAATGAGAGAAGTGTGAACTTGCCTCACCAGAGCAATTGACCCACGTACCAAATCTTCCCGTTGGCCAACAGGTTGACCGCTTGTCCAATAGGTTAACCGGTTGGCTAACGGGAAAATTTGGTGTATGGGTTGGAACATAAGTGATACCAAGTTTCCAATGTTAGTTACCTTCTCAGATACCAATCAGCTAAAATTGACTTGGAAAGCAACCCTGCACGTCCGCAGGTCGGAATTTAATCTATCAGCGTGAAAGTATCACAAGTTCAATTTTTTTGAATACCGACGCTCCCGAGTGATAAAACATGACTCGAAGAATATTCAGATGTAACGTGGTTTAATCATTGCTTTATTACGATGAAAAGAGATATATAGTCCCAAAAGAAATTACACTTCGATAGAATAGCAACTGGTACGAAGTTGGAGCCTTCAGTTCCTTTTACCAACCCCGCTGCGGTGCAACCTGCTGCATGATCTACACTTTAACCTACACAACGGTAAGAGAGAGATACAGCAATGCGCTGCATGATTGGAGCATACCGTCCTGCCTAAATGACATTTGATTTGCTCCAGACACGTTCTAACATAACCTCTCTGATTTGCCCAACAACGAAACTGGTATGCCTCCGGAAAGAAACGGAATAATTTCGGCAAAGTATGTCAGATATATCTTCCCTTGTGATAAGATATCAACATTCTGTGGTAATAGGTAATTTTGCACAACTTTAGCTTTTTACTGTTACTTGTATACTTAGAAGATCAGCCCCAATGGGGCCGTAGGGCATGCGGACCAGCGGGCCGAGGCCCGAGGTCGGGGGTATGGAACTCGACTGTAAGAGAACCTACTCAGATGTACATATATGGCCTTGTAGGCCCCGTAGATACAAGTCAATCAAGCATCTATTCGTACCTCATAAAGTAACAGGTTATGAGCCCGGCGGTCGCTACCATCTAAGTTTTACTCTACTCTATTTATATCTCACGATCTATAAGAGCCTCGACAACCCTAACCCATACTACGTACCAAACTCAACTCCATCACTACGGTCTCACGATATCTACCTACATTTACAAGACGACCGTACGAGTTTCAGACCCACCGATACATCACCGAACCTACCCATATCAACCTTGACATCCGGAACAACCACATGCACTGAGACCACCACATCTATACCTAGCCAAGAACACCATCAAGATGCGGCCTCGCTTTACCAATTTCGAACCAAAGATCACTGCACATATACACACCTGCTGCATCATACCTGCCGCTTCGCACCTGCTGCATCGCACCTGCCGAACATACTATTATCAAGACACCAACCTCACTACACCAACTCCGAACCGAATGACCAGGGCACACGAAGCCGATTATCTACGACGGCGCGGAATACCACTATCATTATTCAATGCACTTGAAAAGCCCAAAGAAGAGAACACAACACCGCACCTACAAATGCTCTTACCACCGCTCACACGAGGCCAACCGGTACCGCCCACACGAGGCCAGCCACCACCGCTCACACGAGACCAGTCAGCACCACTCACACGAGGCCAGCCGGTATCGCTCACACAAGTCCAACTACAAAATCACCTACCACCGTACCTCCATATACACCTACACTCGACTCTACTCTCCATCAACCAAATGGACTCGGCTGGATACACAGTCACATTTGGGAGCGAATCCCGAGATAGAGAAACGGAGATAGAGAAACGGAGAAAGAGAAACGGAGAAAGAGAGAGGGTGCACCTGCAAGTGCACATTCCACGGCATCTGACCCATGAGGCCCGCTCCAAGCTGGGGCACTTATCACCGCTGTACCTCCAAGCCTACATCAACTACTACTCCTACATTGGCAGTTACGCCTGCACCAGTACATACGACATTGGCCCTCTATAAACTTACCATGAAAATGGGGTCATCGAACACAAGGATACAGACAATCACGAGAATACAGACAATCACGAGAATATAGACAATTGCTGAGATATCCAATCCACTGGCAATAAGCTGACATACATTCATTGAGTTCTAGAGAATCAGCACACACTGCAATGATGGCTACCACACACACACATACAACGCGATGGACTTCGCTTCACACACACACATACATACATACATACCTACATACATACATACATACATACATACATACATACATATATACATACATACATACATACATACTGGTTCCCGGTAGAGCGGATGAGGATATGGATCATGGCTGCACTCGAGAGAGTAGAGCGGGTGAAGCATATCTCATGGCCGCACCGGAAGTGAATAAGTCGCCCCCGATCATACGGCTGGAGCTGACGCCGGTCTCCCATCATACACAACTGGGCGTAGGAATGATGGGCAGGGAGATCGAAGCCTACCTGCTTCAGGTGAGGAAAATACAGGCCTTACACATATGGCTCCTGACGAGGACGCCCATACACATGCATATTATAGACGGTCGAAGTGGCAGTCGCCGTCATACATACACTCGATTCTCAATACCAAGACCCATCTAGAGACGAGACAATTACGAACAGAACCATACACACTGTGCAACGGACCGTCGCGGCTGCAAAGTCCCAGCGATTACACTGACGGAATCACAAGAAGCTAGGCAAGAGCGCAAGTCAATGTTTCTAAACTGATATACACTGCTCTAGCATCGATTTGATCCACGAACTACAAATTGGCCATGTCAGGGCCACGAAAGCACCAATGGAACCTGCGAATCTGCGATCTTCGAAGAAGCCAAGTCGATCCAATGAAATCAGACCTTTACAATACTTGATGATTGCAATCACAACGATCCTACTACAATCAAGCCGATTGGCTCCGAATGGATCTTTAAAGACGAAACCCCCATGATCACTACATCTATGCACCCACAATCGCCAGACTTAAGTAATCCTCACGGCCTCAAACAAGTACTGTGACTATGGCACAAAGATATCAATACATTTCTACAACCCGCATACGGAGATGGCTACCAAAGCCGCGATCGAAGTGAAGCCAAAGAAAGATTACAAGATCATGAACCTCGCCCCTGCACATCAACCTCTCGGCATCAGAATCCACCGCAACAAGCACAGAATAAGTCATGGCCGAGGATCGGGGGAAGGAGAATCTACAAATGGAAAGCATCAGAAACGAAAGCATCAGAAATGAAAGCATCAGAAACGAAAGCATCAGAAACGAAGGCATCACAAGATCACCAAGCAATCAGAGCCCTTCGATACCTCTATATCGAACCACCGTCTACACTCGACTCTAGAAACGATGACCACCTTGTTAGATATACAGACTCCGATTGAGTCAGCGATAGTACCGACCACTCTAAACCAAGATATCCACGGCAATGACTGCACCAATTTCAATGCCCAGAATCACACTACACTGACCGTACCGATTGCGACACTCACGATAACACTGCACCGCTACCGATCTACTGCGACAACCAGAGCACGTTCACATAATACCAATAAATCCATAAAGGCTCGGAAGAGCATATCGACATTCGCTTCTATAATCGAATACTTATACATACGGACGATAATGTGGCCTACACAACGGAAATCAAAATGATTGTTTTGCAGAGAAAGCATCGTGAACCAAGAGACTGGCAGCGTATGATTCCTTATCTACTACTACACTTACTATCGAAATAGATATCCTATATGCACCGACTACAGATCACCTCCGAACATCTACAATAACCAAATCGAGACCTACTCTTACACGCATCTACATATCAACTGCTCAGCCATATCAGGGCAAGAATGAGATCGAATACACTACTCAACATATACCATTCAACAACTTCACCGGCCTAGTTCACCGGCCTAGTTCAAGTACACTACGACATACGATTAGAACCATGCACCACATCACCGAATACACAAAAGCACGAAGATACGAAACGAAGCTGCGATATACGATTAGAGCCGGAAGGCACAAAGGTACGAAGGTACGAAGGCACGAAGGCACGAAGGTACGAAGGCATAAAAACACGAAAAGTTCATCATGGCCATGGGATTGTGGTCGATTTAAGGTTATAGGTTTACTTCTTTTCATGTTTCATTACTATTTCTATCACTGTTCGGGATGGCCACCCTAAAGGTTACGGTTGTACTCTTTCCCTACCTACCGCAGTCACTATAAGGAGGAGGGTTTTAATGAGGCACCGGAGGATATTACTTGGTCTTTCTACGAACTGTAGGAAGAGGGGGAAGTGTTACTTGTATACTTAGAAGATCAGCCCCAATGGGGCCGTAGGGCATGCGGACCAGTGGGCCGAAGCCCGAGGTCGGGGGTATGGAACTCGACTGTAAGAGAACCTACTCAGATGTACATATATGGCCTTGTAGGCCCCGTAGATACAAGTCAATCAAGCATCTATTCGTACCTCATAAAGTAACATTTACTGTTGCATAAATAGATATGACCGATGATGCAGCTGACTGTAGGGCATCCGGTAGGGCACAAGGCACACTACTCTCTTGTATATAGTTCGAGTCTTTCTCCTTCTCTCTTTACACTTAGTACCTTAATCTATACACACGGTTCTCCCCTCAATATTCAACATTTACAACCGTGAGGATTCCGAGTGATACTACATGAGAATTCCATCTTCGTCCTGCTATGGATATATTCTAGCACTAGATATACCATTTTTAATTGACTTGATCGGTACGGTGAATATACGCTGGTCTTTTAGTGGCGGGTTGTAGTTTGCAGTTTGCATCGATTCACAAGTTGTGTCCCCGGCCTCATACGGTGGGGGGTTACCAGTGTAGTCGAAAATCAGCATCTCAGCAGGTATGTGGTACGGTACATGCCGGATCATTACTACTAAGGTACGAAGAAAACTATGCCAGCAAGTGAGGGGATGGCAGCAAAAGTGGTGAGATCGCTTGCACGGAGGGTCTGTCAAAGTTTCAAACGCCTTTGATTGAAGTTAATTGTTCCCGGCACGCACTACGTAGCCCTAGGAAACAAAATTCGTGATGCAGTATCACCGGTACTTCCGCCACCACCACCTTCGCGCCATATTCCTCATACAACGGCATGCTTCACCTTTCACTATGGTTACTACTCCCGCGGCTCCCGCTGCTGCCACTGTTCCAATTACTCCTATTACTTCAACTGTTTCTGCATTCCAGATTTCTCCCGGAGTGATTCACCCACACCTGACCGCAGTCAACCGTCCCGTAGGTGTTGAATACCCCTGGCCGCAGTAGTAGCAGTATGTCCCGGGAGTTCCTGTGGTGAATGGCTGTGGGCACCCCGGAAAACGGTCAAACACCATGGCATCACGATAAGAAGGACATGTATGTTGCGTGTTGCGTGGTCGAAGAACAGAATGTATTTACAGTTTCTCATGGAAAATAGCAGGAATGCAACAAGAAAGCAGCGGGGGAGGGGCGAGAGAGTATTTAGAGGAAAAGTAGCGGGAAACGACTGCGAGACCAGCGGGAAAGCAGAGGTAAGGCGTCATACAAGAACCAAACCGCATGAAAGACATATATATGTAGCATGCACATTCACGCATGATGATCAGGGACAGCGAAAGAGAGACGACCCTTCGAGCGATGAAGAATGCTAGGTAAGCAAAACCGTCGGATACCCGGCTGTTTGTACAACTACATTGTCGCTTATTAGCCTGACTAGGCGTTCGTTGGAGGAGTAGGAATACTTGCTGGAGTGTGGGGGTCAACTAAACTCCGTGCTTGCGTTACCAAACAGCCACGTATTAAATTAGCCGGGATGCCGGCATCGGCTCGACGACTGTATTACTTTCCCATCTTCAAATCATGGGCAACATTTGACCGAATATTCCAAGACAACACCTCAACAGTTAACTAAAGTGTCTGACAAATACAGTTGCTCTAAGTGCTCTCTTCTTGCTTCCCCAACATGTCCAGGGCACTACAATCCCACCCTGCCGATTCTCCACCAGAGAAACGCCAATTCAAATTCGAACGACACTGTTGCTGTATGGAGCTTGGTGATTACGAGTATCGGAGTTTTGATTACTGCCTATGGAGTATATGTTGCGTGGAGACATTGGCGAGAGAATCTGCAAATATCGAACATTTCAACCGCTGTCCGTGAGACCATCGAGATTTCCACCGAGGCCTCCGCCGTAAGCACCGTCTAAGCGGCCACAACTACCGAGCTCCCCACTATATTACCTCCAGAGACCGCCACCACAATTTTTGAGGCCTCCGAGCATATCATCGTACTCACCCCCGAGGCCACAGAGCATACTATGCTTCGCCCCAGCATAGTGGCGCAACAAAATTTGATAAGACTTCACTGCCATAACCACACGCTTTGAGATATATCATCCGACCCCCTGTTCTTTTCACTTTCCGGCACTACAATCAGTTGTGGTTGCTTATTTTGGTTTCGGCGTTTTTTTTCTTGCAGGTTTGTGCTTAGAAAACTTGTTTTGGTTGTAGGGAAAAAAAGTCTGTGAATTGAAATCTTTTGGTTTCATTTGGTTTTTGTTTTTGTTGGGTTTTTGGGTTTTCTTTGGATATTTGGATATTCACATGAAGCAAGTCCTTTACCAGCGGAGACTGATTGGGGATTATACAATCTAGGTGCTTATCGTTGGGTAGGCTTCATCGATTTCTCGTGGGGTGCTACACTATCGGGCTAGCTACCTGATGTTGAGGAAGGACTTAATGATTTCCAGCGTGACTACATTGCGAACAATTACAGTGACGGCACTACAGGAAATTTGGTATTACCGGAAATCAACCGAACCCTTACCCACATTGGATCTGTAACCGTAATCGAAAAGGCGACGGGCGCCTGCAAAGGAAAAGGCTGTCAAAGATAAACCTTTTTTCTGGCCGCCTCTTTTTTCGCCTTTTCCTTTGCCCTCTCTCGGCGGCACGGTTGTGTTTGAGGTGCCGGAGTGATGTTGAAAACACAGCATCGTCATATCTTTATTTCGTCGTCATGCCGCCATACTCTGACACGAATCGTAGGTCTGTGGAATTGGTCACAAAATCTGAAGTAACTGCTGATAAAGTTCAAGTTGATTCGGCTGTCACGCTCATCTTGATGGGCAGTATTCGTGTCATGATGATACGTATCAAATTACAGCACGGTCGCCAGAAGCCCGCGTTTTCACGGAATAGGATGACTACTGGTGTGGGAAACGACGTCCTGAACTATATGGACCGGCGAGGGCGATGTACAAAGAAGATATTTAAGAGCCACATGGATGGGATAATGTGTCTATAATTCGACGATCAGATTTCGCTTCTCGTTCTTTGATTTCACTGCAGGTGGCTGACAATCGGCTTTTTGCTTGATTTTGTAAACCCATTTGCTGTCAACCGACACGGAGAACGAGGCTTAACAATATAAACTGAGTCCTTGAAGTACGAACCTGGCGCGCTGCCAACTTGTCAGCTATTCAGACGCAGGAAAGCATTGGTTGCTGCATTCTCTTAGGATCGACTACCCATGTCCAACTGCTGTTCACATGGAAAAATTAAATAACGTCTTTTTTAGGTTAAAAGTCAGTCAAGATGAACGATCTGGCACCGGCAGCAGTTGTGAGCGTTCACTGTAATTATTGAGGATCAAGGGGGGGGGGGATGGCACCTTGAATACGCTGTGCTATACTGGAGTAATCTCCAGTTGTATTGGTTGCCGATTCAATGTATGATTAGTGGAGAGGGCGCCAAGATCTTGCGACGTTCCAGTACCGCAAAAGGACCGCTAACGAAAACATTACCGACTTGTCATGCAGAGTGTCCTCAACTATTTTACCCTTGTGTGTTTCCCCGAATCCAATGGGTCCGTAGGTTGAGATTCAACTAAAATAGTTGTAAGGACAGACTAGCGGACTAACTCATAAAATAAACCTAAAACCACGACCCAAGGAAACTTACAGAAGAGGTTGGAACCAACCCCCGAGAATGATGAATTTCGTATAAGCACGAAGGCGAAATTGCAACTTTAAATGTAGATTGATCGAGTAGAAATTCAATGCAGTCAACGGGGTCTCGATAATAAAAACGGGTTTTTTTTTTTCGTCATCACGTAACATGTGTTTGCTTCATTGTGCAGGGCGACGACTGGAGTTGATCGGAATACCCCAAGGATTCGTCTAAGTCCGTTGTTCTGGAGTGTTTCAAATCTCTGCCGGTGTTGTTCCTGCCCTTTCCACCAAATCTCTGCATTAAAGTCGCTGCCTTGGTTTGGTGTATTGATATCAATGATATGTTTCAAAGAGGTCCTGGCCATGTACCCATGTTAAACTCCTCCACCCACGCCACACTTTCTTCATCTACACAGAGCCCACCGATCCCGCCTCACCGAACATCAGACCCCCAGCGGAGAAACGATAATTCGAATTCCAATAACGCTCTCAGTGTTTACGGCCAGGTGATTGCGACGATCGGGGTCCTGATTGCAGCCGTCAGTTTGTTTTTCGTGTGGAGGCGCTGGAGAGGAAGGAAGAAAGTACTGTCTCCTCCTCTTGCTCAGCTGTTTTGTGAGTTACGTACCATGGTGTAGAGTCAGAACGAGCAAAACAGACATCGCACTCAGCTGAAAATCATTCCATCATACGATTCCGCATCCACTCCCGACGCTGTTCCACCTAGTAGTATCACTTCCATACACGCCAACACGCTCACCACCAATGGTGGTACCAATAGTCACTGCAATTCCGCCTCACCACCAAGCTCTTCTCCAAAGACCCCCGAACTTAACCCTGATCCCTATATGCCCCCGGTGCTACCTCTGCCACCACTGTCGATTGTGCCGGTGTCCACCGAAGGTGTCGGATGTGTGGCCGGAATAGATACTACGGCAGTCGTTAAAATGACTTCCACGGGGAGGGAATCTTGTGGTAAAGTACGAGTTGGCAGGAAGTAGGATGGCGTATTCTTTTATCAACCTCAATGTGATGTTTTTCCTTGGTTGGGATATGTTGTGGCGCGGCGGGCGGTGGGGTGTTTGGGGGTTCGGTTGTGTTACATCCGTCGTGGGCTATTCCCTCAATGTAAAATCATTCGCGATTTTGCGGGGTTCGAGGGATTGGATTCCATAGGCGGCATCATGCCAAGATTTCAGTACTGTGCAGTTTTGTATATCCTATTGTACCTGGTAAAACCATGGCTAACGCTTATTTGATTGGCCATGCCACTGTGATGAATGCAATAAAAGTGAAAGATCAATACATGGTCAATCATATTGTGTTATCGATCGGTAAGAAAGTGTGTGAAGTCAAATCCAATATTGCTGCCCGCAATGAAGGCGCTAAACCTGGTGGTATGTTGCTATGTTCTGCCTCAGGAGTAACTGAACTGTATTGCCGGTCGGGGTTCTAGAAATCTTTTAGAAAACTGTACACGAGCATTATATATTTGTTCAAGACCTGTCTGTGTGTTTTCATGCACTACCCGCCGCTCCGCTGTAACGCTGCAAACCCCACGGCCCCACCACCCCACTATGCAGAGACGAAAAATGAAACATATCGACGTAGAGCACCTATTCGGCTTCATATTTCCAATCGGCTGTGGTCGTATGTTATGTTCTTATTGACCGCTGCGGCTGTTGCGGGACTTACTGAAAGGGTGGTTATGTCGTCCATCGTACTCTGCTTAAGGATTAGACTCTGCTGAACCAAGATGTCGTTCATATGGTATATTCGTTTGGGTTGTGTTTCTCAACTCTCAATCTTACTCTTACGAACAAACTGTTCCTTCGCACATAACGAGTTCGTTCCACTTAAACTGGCAGTTCTCGGTTCTGGAGTTAATTCCGCGCGACCTTGATCGACAACCATCTCACTTGCACATACATATAGCACAAAGAGTCGTATAACCGTTAAGAATCACCTACCAGACCCGCAGTTGCAAAAAGAAGAAATCCTCCACCCTCACGATCGATACTGCCGCTACCATACGTATTTACATTACTCCAAACCTTATAGGCTCTCCCACATCCACTAATAAAAACCCAACACAATAAGACAAACCCAAGGCTTCGGTTGACACAAGGCACAGTAGGCCTCCGATCAGGGCGGGTCGCAACCGGTATTGCAACATCGTTACTCATCAGTCTTCCAAACGTTGTATAAAGACCTTATAAACCCTCCAGCATGGATAATCGAGGTGCGGGAGAGAAGACTATCAATACAGCCAGTTTGGTGGCCAGAATGTTTGGCGTCGTTGTGACCGTCATTGGAGTTATCATCGCCGCCATTGGAGTCTTCGGGTGGAAGTTTTGGAATTCAAGAGGGTAAAATGCCACATATTCTTCTATGAAGTGCTTACCGGTCTCGCAGGGCGGAGTTAACAGCCAGTCAATTGATCTCTTGCCACGCCTTCGCTCACCTGATGAAATTCATACCTATCCGCCTGTCGGTATTGTAAGCAACTACCACTATCACATACCGCATCAACCAAACGGGTACTGTACTATCGACAACACTCTCCTCCGCCCGGCGAAGGCTACTAAGTCTCGATCCCCGCAATTCGGTCAGCCAACCACGCACCGCACCATATCTCCACTCCAGTGGGCACCTGAGCCTGCAGGACATGACGAGCGGCGTCGAACTGTTGATACATTTATTTTGTGTCTGTGTGTTGCATTGTTTCTTTTCATATACTGTTGAAACATTCATGTATCTCGTGTCATTGATTTTTTTATTGCTTGCTATATCCATCGATGTTCTTTTTCTCACGGTTGATTTGGAAATTCTGTGGCAGTTGATGTTCGTTCTGGGTTAAAATGTTTTTCATCTCTTCTATCTTCTCGCATACCAAATAGAGCGGGATGTACCTGTGCTCTGCCTGCCTGTTTCTGTTCGCAGCTAATCGGATGATAGTTGAATTTATGGTATATCCTCTCTGTTGCGCCGTACATGTTTTAGCTTACCCGACACATGGTTTGCTCGGCAAATTCCAACGATACGGTAGTGGCAGCTGCCAGGATCCATTTTTTGACTGGCAGCTTTAGAGTGGGGGTAAGGTTCTTGTTGTTGCAGCGTTGGGTGGCAAATCGTGTTGGTTTCCTGCATCTCATCCCAGATCTCGTGTGGGCCCGGGGTTGTGGATCATAAATTGTGGCAGGGATCTACGGCTTCTCGAACAATTATTAGAGTGCGTTCGCGCACCCAAGCAGGCAAACGTTGGGATAAAAAAACCACATGCAAAATCGGTCCGTGTGTGTTGGTTTGAAGAAAGTTGCGAAAACCCACCCAACCCAACCCAACCCATGTACGGCCGTATTTTCGATGTGGGTTTTTTATACAACATTGCCTTTTTGGGTGGGCGAGCGCACTGTAAGTGGTTTGTTTAAGTAGCTCACTGCCGTTTACCACGGCGGTGAATGTAGTGATTTGTTCTTGATTATTCGATCCCCGACAAAAATGTTGCGAAAGTTTCAATTTTTAACCGGTATCATTTGTAGCGATTGGGACTTTTTCTCGAGCCCAGTTGTAGCAAAGCTAGTCGCGTGCGAGCTTGCGAGCACTTGTCTAGATAAACTGGAATGAGGGAAACACCGGCTTGCTATTTACACTGGCGTGTTTCCCGCGTCTCGACGTTAGCGCCGATGTAACAATAGCCGCCAAGCACGCGGCCACTACCTCCCCTGAGGCCGCAACTACATCATCCGAGGCCATCAATGTTACATCCGCATGACCCAATATGACCGCCGATGCCGCCGCAGCGGCTACCACGGCCTCCAATGGTCGCAAAAACGTCCACCCTTAAGGCCGCCATGGGATTTGTAGTGTGTGCCGATGATGACTCTAAAATATTCGGTACACTTAGAGTCGTTTCATGAATTCAAATAAATCGCACCGGTTGGTTTTCGTTTCGATTTTCCGAACTTACTGTTGGTTGTAAATTTTGTTTAAATATGCTGATGCTCTCGTGTCAGACTTTTTTTTCGGGGAGCGAGATTGCGAGCGACGAGAAAATCTGGGAACCAGACAGAGCATGTCTGTATCGTTATGTTGGTTGGATTCGTTAATCGACTCTTTAAAAGATGTTTTCTCATGCGCGAACTTCCATAAGAGAAAGTTGCGATCTTCCCAGTCAGACATTTGGTTGGTGTTTTGTGACGCCAAATTACCAACTTGTGTGCTGCTCTGTGATTGGTTAAAACGCATGGTGCGGCGCGGTCCTTCTCTTGGCAGCGCCCAATTCCAACGGGTTCTCGTGTTAGATAAATCCGTAAGTTCCCCTCGAGAGTTCTCACCCACTCTCGTTCCTGCCATCCCGACAAATCAGCTCCTCCCAAATCAACCTGTTGTGATTGAACTTATCATCAGTCCAAGTACTTCATTCACTCTCCTGCCTTTGCCCAATGAGTAGGATTCCGCATACCCGGGCAGAATATTTAGAAACGGCAACTAACTTAACCAAATGATCAGTGAATACACTCTCCAGAATTGCAATCCCTCTACTTCCTCCCCTCGTTCATGCCGCGTCAATCTCGCCCCGACAGAGCACGGATTCGAATAATGCTGTCACAGTGTATGGACAGGTTATTACGACTATTGGGGTTTTGATCGCAGCAATTGGCGCGCTTTTTGCTTGGAGGCGCTGGAGAGACAGACAGAAAGTACGTTGTCTTCTTCGCTGCTCTATAAGTACTTACCATAGCTATAGTCTCAGGCGGAACGAACCACACGGACTACTCAGTTGGAAGTCATTCCCTCGTACGTTCCTGGGACCACTGCCGATTCGCCATCCGATGGAAACATATCCGCATACGTCCACCCGCCGTCCGTTCCCGCAACCAGAACCGCGGTTACTGCCGCCCATGCTGGAACCACATCTGTCTCCACCATCCCGCTCAACCTTGATCAAGGTATTCGTTGTCACGACCATCCTGTATCGCCGTCACCTTCCTCTACAGTGATTTGTGAGCAGGACCAACTTAATGGAATGAGACCGGGGTTTAACTACTCACCATCAATGCTACTTTCTCCAGCACGGTCAGATAGCCCCTCTACGGTACCATGTCAGACGTCTAGCATTTCAACGGTACATACTTCAACTGGGAACATTAATGTGGCCTGTTGAGACTCCTCCAAAATGGCAGCGGGGATTGAAAACATGCGTTGGAATAAGCGTAAGCGTTATTGTTCTGGGTGTTCTTATGGGTTTGTTGTCTGTTGTTGTGTTGGTAGTGTGAATTACGTACTCGAGTATTTATTGCATCTTGCTGCAGTAGGAATTTTGGTTGCAACGCGTACGTCGTTTTGTGCGACACACAGCCACCCATGATATGCGCAGACTCCCCACTTTGGCACGGCTGATGCCGAATCAGTGGTTTTCTCGTTCCTGCGTGGGGGTTATCTACACCAAACCCATTCAATAATTACCCCGGTCAGTGTTTTAGAACTTTTCTGTTGCGGAATGTATGTACATCCCTTGGTTTGATGCGCGCAACGCATGGCATAGAACTTAGTTTTGAGGGATATCGATCATTACAGGGTATCTGCGTGTTATGAATTCAAACTCGTTTAGATAACAGTCGTCTTTTGAGGGGCACCTGTGCTTACGTTCTTCGGTACTTCAAGCGGCCGTGCATGGTCGATAACTCGTTCCTTTGACAAGAGAGCATGTTGGCGGATTTCTGGATCCACAATCACAACGCCTAGAGCGGCAGAGTGTAAAGTGACTTCAGCCGATTGTGGCGGACAGGTTCTATACCTAGATACATTACGAAAATTCTTCCTGCGATGGTTCTCACAGCGACAGGCTGAGCACAGGAGAGCAGTCCAAGCGTAAGCCAATTTCTTATACCCAGGTAAGAGATAATGCCCGTTCCTTCATTGCCTTCGGTTGATAATAGACCGCCGGTGTGATATGTGTTTGAGAATAAAATCCTGCACGGATCATATCAGGCACCTGAATATGCACAATACCTATCTCTACTGAATCATGCCTTTCCATTCCTAAATCAGCTATTCTAGCGGTGCCAGTTGAAGGGATTCCTCCTTCAGCAAGGTCGGATTGATAAAAAATAAACCGTCGTTTGGTGGGCCTTTTTTCACATTAGGGAGACATTCAACTACTTAAGTATTTCTGGGATGTAAACATATCATTGTGGGGTTAAGCCCTATACTAGCCTGAATACATACTACACGAAATGCTTAAAACCGTAAAACCGTACCATATAAATTCAACAATAAATCATAGAGATTAACAGTGAGTTAGAGTTATTTGCAGAGTAAATTAATGGCGCCTGTGTAACGTACCTGCTTTCAAGTACATACACACATGCGTATTTGATCCCCCCATCCATTGAACTGTTTTCGTTTAGGTATACGAACCCCAAGTCTTAGTAGTGACTTTCAG
Source organism: Wilcoxina mikolae CBS 423.85 (assembly GCA_014904905.1). Classification (NCBI taxonomy): domain Eukaryota; kingdom Fungi; phylum Ascomycota; class Pezizomycetes; order Pezizales; family Pyronemataceae; genus Wilcoxina; species Wilcoxina mikolae. Next base: position 73,828 of record MU122286.1, read on the forward strand.
AACTCTAAGGAAGAAAGCGTGCCCGAATGTCTAGCCCGAGTTCCCAGGAATGCACGGTGAATAGAAACCTGGGTGATCACCATTCCCGAGCGAGATGTCGCACGGAAGACCTAGTTTGAATATATATACTCAGATGTCTCCACCAGACCTAACATACAGCTGCCACCTAACCGCCGCCTCTTCCTTGAGTCTCGACTCTCGACAGCCAAAACGTACCTGTACATCCTTGCATATTTGCGGTCGCTAGCACCATTCTTCTCTCAGTTACTTTTAAATCCACGCAAATGACCTATTCTCGCCTTTTCATAGGTAGCTATCACCCCAGTACAGACTGTTATAAGACCATGGCTGATAGCTAACCACGGTAGGCAGGCACCGGTATCGCAGTTTTCGTACTCATCCGTCGTTCACACGGTACACCGATACCACTTTACCCAACCCTCCAAGCGCGCGGACAGATCGACCCAGTCAACATGGCCAGTCTTATAGCTACAATCCTTGGAGTCATAGTAGCGGCAATTGGTGTATTCGGATAGAACCGCTAGAATGTCACGCACACGAAGGTAAATGTTACTCCCAAAATCACGTCGAGTGCTTACAGGTGTTGCAGAATGAAGTACGGGATGTCGAGAACCAGCTTGCCGATCCTCCACGGACTGCAGGGGATGGGATGCTTCTCAACTCATGTACTGGTATGAACCACTACCACTATTACGCTCCCTGGCCATCCAACCTATCGCCACCGAATAATCAGTTGGAGTTGCGGACGGTGGACCCCGACGCCGACAGGCGCCGTCTCCGTCGGGTGCTGGCCTTACAATCCCCGTCTCGGTATCAACGGTAGCCCAAGACGAACCGCTGCACCTCTCCGAAGCCGTAAGCGCTTGAGAGTGGCATATATTATAGCCGAGTAGAGCCACTGGGATTGAAGGCTGAGGTATTTGATGTGGGCATATCTTTGTCTTTAGATTATGTTGGTTATGAGTCGCACGTCGTTTCGGAGCCATACCTTGTTTCCTTTGCATGTATCATTTTGTATTACATCTACGAGCACATTGGTTATGTATTACTTTCTCTCGTATGGTTGATTTGGTGGCTTTAGCTGGTCTTTTCTTCTGTGCTTTTCCTACTTCTTGTAAAGAAGGAGATGAACGTGTACTCCGACTGTCTAGTTCTTTCCAATCAAATATCTTTTTTGGATCAAAAGACGAACCTGTTCAGTTACTCATCATTCGGTTCGAGGGGAGTTATCCAAAGGCTTTTTTATTACGGCGGCACGCCTCTGGAATATCCGTCTCGCTATCCGTCCAATGCTACTGCCGCATCAGATAACGGTAGGTAATGGGTTGTACAGCTGTGGCCACAGTGGAGCTAGACCTCTGCCTCTTCGTAAATGCACCACCTAAAGTAAAGCAATGTTGAGTGATATAATATGATACACCCCCGCCGCGAGATTTTAGCTATTATCTATCCTACTAACACTTGGAGGTTGCTTTTGGTATCAGGCGGTTACAATAACGTGCTGATCCAGGCGCGTGGTATCAGCAGCTACCCGTGGTAATGGAGTCGCCAATGTACATATGCCATCCCGGAATGCTTTTCCATTCAAATCCAGAGTTTATTAATAGGGTTGTGATACCACGCCCCACAAACTTGTCCTCTGTGAAATTTCCCATCAAAAACCTATTTAGTCATAAAAAGGAAATCTGAAAACGTTCTGGATTCAGATGTGGGTGGGCGGGCCGAGCCGCTGTCAAGGATTGCGGATATTTTATCGCGTGGCTTGCCGCCGCTAGCCAGGATCCTGACGTCAACGTACAGGGATCACGAAGTCGAGATCCAGTGAGATTCTATGATCCACTAATGGTGGTAAAAGTACGAAGTGGTCAACCCACAAGCGTAGAGTGTTTTTTGTGGAGGAAGATTGAAGAGAGCTGCAGGCAATGCAAATGAGGCCTCCGTTCCGCTTATGGCACAACAAAGTATTGACAATTCTTCCAGAGGTTTCAGTGAGGTTATCTATGAAAATGCTCCATGGCCTCCTACAAACACTGTAAACTTGGTGGACTCGGAACTGTCACGGACGAGACCGCCGAGCTCCGACCATCAGTGCTGGGAAGGGTTATACCGGGTCGCTCGAGCCCGGGTGCATTCACGATATAGCGCTAGCACCCCGGATAGACAAAGCCCAAACATGTACCATTGATTTGACCCTGGAATCTAGAGTTGAAAATCTCGACACCAAACCAAAAGATTGACATCAAGGCCGGGGATTTCCCTAATTTGTTCTGGTGAGTGGTGTCAGCTGTGGTGCATTCACTGCTGCTGATGTTATGTATTGGTGATTTAATGCTGTAGTGGAAATGAGTAGGAAATAGAACATAGGTATTACACTACTATCAGCTGCAATCCGACTCCGTTCATACACGATTCCCGAGTCTGTCGGCAACATTTTATCGCAGCACAAGCTGGCTCACGAAAGGAAGGTGACATATAGTGGAGAAGACGCGGAGGCGAGAGAATCGAAGGCGCGATGCGAGAACAAACTAGAGGAGAGAGAGAGAAGGTGCGAAACGCGACGATTAGGACATTGAAAAGAATGAAATTAACGAGATAAGGTGAAGAAAATGAGCAAAGGCTACGCACAACGGGCTAAAGCTACTATAGAAGATGACAATGTGCTTGAATCCGGGGCTGAGGGGTCGACTGGGCCTCACAATTGGAAGAGTATTCATGTGCCCAAAAATTTGAGAACATTCGAAAGTAACCCCGAACTAAAGGTGTGCCATAAAAACTATAGTTAGTTACATAAGACTACTTCCGATATCATGACCACCTACTTTGAGCGGATAGAATCATAACCCCTCCATTCGCTCTCCCCCCCCCACGCTAATCATTCCCTCCGGGCCCCCCTACCCTCCACCAGCACCATATCCAAAACCTCCCTCACCAGCGGGTTCCAGTCAAAATTAAACATAACCCCCTCCGGTCTCTTAACCACACACCCGCACCACAAAACCAGCCATCCATACTCAGTCGGATGGCGTCGGCAAATCATCGAGTAATCATGTCTGTCGATGAGGTCTTGGTTATGATCCATGGTTTCGCATAGCGCTTTGCGGTGTTCCTGCGCCATGTGCGCAGCGTGGCGCCCCTGTGGGATGTATAAATTGCACCGCGTACAGGCTGTGAATTCGCACATCGCGGGGAGGGTGAGTGTTGAGAAAGAGGTGGAGAGTGCAGGTGGTAGAGGTGTAGATATATGTGCGTTGTTGTTGGTTGGACCCAATAGATAGGTTAGAATGAACCTTGGCCTGGAGAGTTGAAGAAGAAAGTTGCGGGACGGATGTGGTTTGACCCAATAGAATCTTGGAGGGTAGAAATAGAAAGGTGCAGACAACATAGGGGCAAGGTACATTCGCGATACTAGGTCCATTCCGGGAATAGCAAGGGTTTGGCCTTACAATACAACTTTTAAAATGATGATTACGACAAAAGCGAGTGATAGATTGTGATGGCAAATATGCGGTTATCTCGCAGTCAGCTCTTCACATACCCTGAAACGATAATTCACCTGTGAGATAGAATCCGTCTCTCTTGTATCCTCTATAAATGACTTCGTCTGGGGTTGGTGTGCTTGATGTTACTTTGTGAGGTACGAATAGATGCTTGATTGACTTGTATCTACGGGGCCTTCAAGGTCATATATGTACATCTGGGTAGGTTCATCTTACAGTCGAGTTCCGTACCCGAGACCTCGGGACTTGGCATGCGTGTGCCCGCTGGTCCGCATGCCCTACGGCCCCATCGGGCTGATCTAAGTATACATGTAACACTTGATGTTAAACTTAGAAGTTCTAGAGTTGTCTGATTGTCTAAATACATGGAGAATGACTTCTCTTATATACTTGAGTGTACGGTGACATGAGATCATGCCGAGGTCCATGGTGGTGAGGCGTAGACGTCATGATGCCCTACGCCCTTCACGATGCCTCCAGAGCACAACCATCATCTGCACGCATGGCCGCACCGTCATGACTAGATGACGTGAGCCAAGTAGTATATAGTAATACTCCCCCCTCTTGCTGCATTCCATGCAGTAAGAACAAAAATATAAATGAATGAGCGAGCATACATGCGCTGCAAGTAAATCCCATAGTAGCCTCCTTATTACCCGGCGAAATGTTCAGGGAAAGAGTACTACCGTAGCCTGAGGATGGCCATCCATAAAGAAGCAAAGACATCCATCATATTCGTCCATAAAGCCTTAAATCAACCCATGTCATTACTTCCAATTCGAGTGCTAATTGATGATAGACTTGCTTGCGTCCAGGCTTGGCGGGACGTAAGCAAGGTGTTCTGACTTTTGTGGACTAGCGCATGTAAATCCACTACAATTTCGTGGATTTACCATAGACTCATAGCTTGTGTGAATTTGGCATGCTTATCTTTGGCCAGGGCCTTGGTCAATATGTCTGCCACATTTTCGTCTGTGTGTACGTAGGAGTAGTTGACTAATTGGCGTTTGTGCAGATCTCGACTGTTATGATAACAAATGTCGATGTGCTTAGTTTGAGCTTTGATGATTCCTGTGGTGATAAGCGTGAGAGCTCCTTGATTGTCGCAGTTGATTGGCAGCGGTGGTAAGTCTTTCTGAGAACCGTGAATATCCTTCTGCAACTGGAGTAACCATTTCGCTTCTCTGGAGGACTCCGAGCAGGCGATGAATTCGGCCTTGAGAGTTGACATGGCAATGAGGCCTTGCTTTCGAGACTGCCAGGAGATAGCTCCATTGCTGGCGAGAAATACATGGCCTCCCTGAGATTGGTGGTCTACCTTGTCATTGGCCCAATTGGAATCCGAGTACCCTGCAAGACTATTGTCGGTGAAGTGTAGTCGAAAGTCGGCTGTAGTTTTGAGATATTGAAGAACTCTTTTGGCAGCGGTCATATGACTGGTGAATGGCCGCGAATTGTAACGAGGAAGGGCAGCGACCGTATACGAGATATCTGGCTGAGTTGCAAGTACTGCATACATTAATAATCCCACGACTGCTTGATAGTCTGGGATATCATCCAGTTCTTTCTCTCCCCGATCCTCGGCCAAGTCCAATTTTACCTTAGGATCCATGGGTGTCGAGGCGCTGTGAATATACTCCATGCTGAATTGTCTGAGGATTGTTGTGATATAGCTTTTCTGACCGAGACTGACCCTGGTACCATCATGGTGAATCTTGATGCCGAGGAATTGGCGTGTCAGGCCAAGGTTCGTGATCTTGTATTTCTCTGAGAGTTTTGCTTTGACTTCGATCGCGGCTTTGGTAGCAGCCTCCGGGAATGACATGGAGATATCATCGACATACAAAAGTATCAGAATGCCGTCGCTGCGGAGATAGAGGTTGGGATCGGCTGAGGACTGTGTGAACCCAAGAGAGAGTAGAAAGGCATTGATATCATTGTGCCATAACCGTGGAGCTTGTTTGAGGCCATAGAGAGCTTTCCTGAGTCTGACGACCATCTTTGGGGTGTTGGGGCCTTCTGGCCATCCTTCTGATAGAGTCATTTAGATATCGTCATCGTCGAGTTCGGGATTTAGGAAGGCGGTAACTACATCTAAATGATCCATATTCCACCCGGTTGAGTATTTTCCGATGAGAGAGATGAGGTACCGGAATGTAGTTAGCTTCCCAATGGGGGTATAAGTCTCCCCGACGTCGGTCTGCTCGTATCCTTGTATGACTAGCCGTGCTTTGTACCGTGTGGACCCGTCAGGATTGCGTTTAGTCTTATAAACCCACTTAGAGCCAATCGGCTTGACTTGCAGTTGCCGTGCTTCCCAGGAGTTGAGAGCGGAAAAGGTGTTATTGAGCAGGATCAATGTGCTTTCTTACTCCATGGCTCTTTTCCAGTGATCTCATTGAGGGCTTTCCATAGCTTCCGCGTGTGTGAATGGATCTTCTATGGATGCCGTTAATGCTTGCACGGAGGCTTTACCTTGACTTCTTTTGACACGACTCATTATTGGAGCTGGAGATGCTTGGCTTCATTTCTTGATTGCTGCTGCCGAGCGCCGGGCAGTGTGATCCTCTCTAAGGAGGCGCCGACTGGGGGCGATGTTTTCTGCGTCTGCTGCTGAACGCTGGGCAGTCTGATCCTCTCGGCGGATGTGCCAGCTGTGGGCGTTTTCTGCTTCCTCGTCAGGAGCTTTATGTATTTGAGTTATGGATCTCTTACCTAACTGCGTAGATTGACTATCTTGTCCTTGGAGAGGTTTATCTCTGGTATCTTGTCCTTGGAGAGACTCATCTCCGGTATCTATTTCCTCGATATATTCCTCATCTTCTGATAGTCCAAACATATCGGTGTCGATCTCATTGCTTTCATGCTGAAATGACATGTGTGCATTTCTCTCTTCGTCGAAGATGACTTCTGAATGGGCTTTCACCTTCTGGAATTCGGGATCCCATATCCTCCACAACGTTTTTGAGTCCTGTACATAGCGTATGATCATGCAGGGCTTTGACATTGGGCCGAATTTGCCTCGGTATTGTACTTCGGGGATGAGTCTGCTAGTGTAACATTCGAATTGATCTATGTTGTGGAGAGGAGCTTGATACGAGATCTTGTTGCCGGTAGCATCGTGCGTAGGTTTGCCAAATCAATGGAGCATCACATATGGTGTTTCGTACGGTACCTGGTAGCCATCTCGATCATGTCTTTTGGATAGGCCTTCATTTGGAGATCTGTGGTGAAGATAGACTGCCATATTAACTGCTTCTCTCCAGAACTGAATGGGGGCCTGGGAGTCGATCATCATTGGCCAGGTTATTTCAGTGATTTTACGGATCATTCGTTCGGCAACATCCTTCTTATGATGGGCGTATGGAGGACATGGCTCGTATGTAGTACTGCGGGCCGCGAGGACACATCAGAAGGTCTTATTGTCGTATTGTCCCCGTACATTATCGCACCGGAATCGCTTGATCTTGTATCCCATTGAGTCTACTTGGGCCTGAAATGATTGGTAGGCGGAGGTGCAGGTCTCGGCTCTCTTATTTGGGAGCAGCCATATGGACGTGTGCTGTGTGTAGTCGTCGATGAATAGTATATAATATCGATTGTCTCTGATGGTCGGTGTAGAGAAGGGACCACTGTGGTGGGAAAGTCCGTTTCCACCACTACCGGCACTAATGAGTTCGGAGATGTCAGGGGTATGGTAGTACTGAGGAGTATATATGTACAGGAGTGCTGGTAGATAGAGAGAATCAAGCCTTTTCTGCACTCCAAGCCGAGTCCTTTACCTTCTCTAATGTACGTTCGAACGTTCGAATTCACAGACCCACTAACTTAGTGGATTCTTCTTCTTTCTCTGACCGGGCAACCTTTGACACTCCCATCCTCTTCCTACGCTCCTCAAGCCGAAACCGTCTTCTTTGATAGTTTCCTCTGAGTGTAAGGACGTACATCCGTGTACGGCCTCGTATAAGAGTATAAGGGTAGATACGGTTGCAAACGAGGATAAGTGAATGAGGTAGATTCAATAGGTAAGGTTATCGATGGCATGGAAGGGCACTCGCACGAGCGGACTATATACTGGGCGGATGTGCGGTTACCCAGCCGCCAATACATCATCCCCCTCTGTATCTGCAGACCTCCTGGGCTGCATACCCGTACATGAAGAAGAAACAATCCAAGCTCGTACGCCCTTGTACTGCCTTGTAAATCCCGCTGCCGATCGGTACCGCTCGAGGGTGACCGTTCGATGGATCCGGTGCACGGGGAAACTCCACCTCCAGTGGTAGGTGGTAAAACCCTTGCCGTGGCCATTTGTACCGTGCCGAGATCCAATAAGAAGAGAAGAGAAGGAGAAAACAAGAAGCAAACGTCCAATTGACCCCTGTACCCTCCATATCTCCATATATCCATATCCAAGCCCTCGGTATACCGTAGCTTTCATCGTGCAGGCTCGGTGGTGCTCATATCGGTAAGCGTCATTGGCTCTCGTCATCGATCGGACGCGTATGTGGTTCGTCGATTATCTAACTCGTGAGCATCCAAGAGAAGATCAAACTTACAACGTAATCAATCAAGTGTGCTTAGGTCTCGCAAAGCTTGTGCCCTCGGTAGTCTTTCTCCGTAAGTGTACTGCTGTGCAATGATGACACTCGTTGGTGTGGTTCGGAGCTTCCGCTCAGGTCGGAGGAAGGCAATCGTCAAGTGCGCTTGAGAGCTACCGCTCAGATCGTAGAAAGGTAATCGTCAATTGGGCTTCAGATCGTAGGAAGGTAATCGTCAAGTGCGCTTGAGAGCTTTCGATTCAGGTGCACTTCCGTGCAAATGATGATTGTAATCGCGTCCACTTGATATCCGGATCGTAGGTACGGTCATCACAGCAACCGTCATCGACTACTCTTCGCTTCGTCCTTCGACATTCGGTTGCCCTCCGACTTTTGCCCTTCGACCTTGCCCTTCCACTTGGTCTTGACTTCACCTTGGTTTTGACTTCACCATCCTTCGACTCGGTGTTGACTTCACCTTGTCTTCCGGCTTTCAGTCTTTCGGTCTTACTTCGTCTTTGGATCTTATTTCGTCTTCGGCTTCCTTCCGTCTTTCGACCTCGCGTTGAGCTCGATGGTCTGGCGCATGTATTGACACATCAAGAAAAAGGGGTAATGAGACCCGTAGGATATCTCGAGGTAATCTCTCGTCGATTTGTAGAATTTCTCGAGGGTAGATTGCGTGTATTCATGTGATTTCTCGATGATAGGTAACATGTCGAAAAGGGGTAATTCACGAAATTCTGTGAGCGAAACGTATCCAATTACTAAAGATCCATAACAGTGTAAGGACGTACATCCATGTACGGCCTCGTATAAGAGTATAAGGGTAGATACGGTTGCAAACGAGGATAAGTGAATGAGGTAGATTCAATAGGTAAGGTTATCGATGGCATGCAAGGGCACTCGCACGAGCTGACTATATACAGTGCGGATGTGTGGTTACCCGGCCACCATTACACTGAGAAGCCATTGAAGAGCGATGAGAAGGAAGTCACCGGGAATCTCTCCCTCGACACACCCTTCAAATCGCCACAAATGGAGCCCAAACGCGGATCGCGGCTCGGAAAGCTGAGTATGGAATGGTGGAGCAAAGGACCCCATTACTTAATATAAAAATGTAAGCACCAAACAAGGTACCACCCTTACACCGAGGCGATAAGTACTGACTTCACACCGGAACGAAAACCGAAGCATTGACTTTATACCGGGATGATAAGCACTGACTTCACACCGGGACGAAAACCGAAGCACCGACTTTATACCGGGACGATAAGCACCGACTTCACACCGGGACAAAAACAGAAGCACCGACTTTATACCGGGACGACAAGCACCGACTTCACACCAAGATGAACACCGAAGCACCGACTTCATACCGGGAAGACAATCAAGGCACTGCTCTAATAACGGGACGATATAACACCGGCTTTATACCGGAACAAATACCGAAGGAACCAACCTCATAACCGGGGCGCATTCCGAACCCGAGTACTAACCTTAGGACCAAAGGAATACTGAGTGGCTGGAGTGTCAGTCTCAAAGTATGGGAATGAACATGACGATGCTGAAAGAAGGAGCTCCGAATCTAAGCACTAACCTTAGTACTAAATGAAATATCGAGTGGCTGGAGTGCCAGCTTCAGGAAACAGGGGAAAGAAACGATGATGCTGAAAGAGGGTAAGAATACATCTGGAGCTAACAACATATAGGAAAGAAGATGAAAAGAACTATCCAAGACATTCATAATCAAGAAAAAGGAACTAGCAAGAAGAAAAGGAGGAGGAAGGAATGGCCGGATCACACCACCAAACCTTCCTCTCACACTCACAATTGACTTCCAATCGCCAAAAATACCGCTTCGAAAAATTCACAAACCGCTGCTATCACCACCACTTCAACGTTCAATATGTCTGACCGTGCTCATGTCCGTTCCACTTCTGCCACCGGCCCAAGAGAGGCTGGCACGTCCACCTCCGCCAATGTCTCCCCCGGCCCTACTAACATCGCCAGCACCAACTCCTCCAACTCTGTTCAAGAGCAGAAAAACTTCATTGAGTCCCTCGTCATTGCAATTGCCAAGGAGAAAAACCAAATGCCACTCCTGGAAACCATGGGAGCCCGCATTTTTGGTGGGGCCGACATCACCAAGTTCATCGAAGCATACGAAAGCCTCTCCTCTCACACAGGCACAGACCCATCTAAGGACGATGTCATCTCCACTTTCCCCTATTATTGTTCCGAAACCATTCAGGAAAACATTAAAATGATGAAAGGGTACCAGGAAACAGACTGAGAGAAATTGAAGAAGGAACTGAAAGACGCCTTCTGACATGCCGACAGCCGAGTATACATGTACACGAGAACGTATCTGGAGAGACTGTGCAAAGACCAATTGAAGAGAGGGAATATCAGATTGAAGGCCTTTATCTTAGCCTATGACAACATCAGCCGCGCCATGGTTACCAAGGGTACATTGTACAAGTTTACACGAGTCGAAATGCTGCTTAGAGCCCTCCCAAAAGATCTAAAGACTAAGGCCGTTGTCAAACTCGAGTTGGACCCCCGGGAGCCTGAGACCTTTAAGTACGACAGCCTCCACAAGTACATTGTCGACAAGTGCATTACAGCCGATGCCCTTGCTCTCCTTGACACCGATACCGTCCATACGACATTGGGAGTCTCAACATACCCCATTCCTGTTATACCTTACAAGTTGTGCATCACCAAGGGCTATCGGAGCGGGGTCACCTACGATCACTCGACGATAACTGTATCGGGATAGTACAAGCGCCATTCCCGGACGTCATCAAAACTACATGGATTATCACTCGCACTCCAACAATATCAGATGAGCTGTCATACAGTCAACCACACCACTGATAAGCGATCAAGGGTGGCAATTGGGTCAATACTCTGCCAGCTCATGCCATCGATTATGCGAAGACAGCTGAGGGGCTGTAGATATGAAAGCACCTGCATTTGCAGCATAGCTGACGAAGCCTCTGATGTCCCTCACGATCGAAAGGATACCATTCGCCTGGAAGAAAAGACATTGAAAAGATACGATAAGTTTGGACTACAGAAGTCCGAAGGGCTGATGTCAGCAGGGGTTCTATTCGTCTGAGTTAGAGATCTGAGCGGAAAGATGCGAAAGGTCTGAAGGAGCGGTGAGGGGCAGGAAGCACAATGGTTCGAAAGGAAGGTTAGGTAGAGGAGCTCATGAGAAGAGTGTAGATAGAAATAATTGTTAGAGCGAGAGGATAGAGGTATAAAGACCTCTAGAATCTCCGAGGGTAGAAGGGCAAGCTTCTTGACGAGGAGAA
>MU122286.1:117820-148407 GCA_014904905.1 Wilcoxina mikolae CBS 423.85
GCACTTGGGAAGGCCAAGTGCGCTTGGAAGCCAAGTGCGCTTGAGAGCCAAGTGCACCTGGCACCGCCATTACATCATCCCCCTCTTTATCAGCAGACCTCCTGGGCTGCGACACATATATATAGATGAAGAAAGACAAGATAAGGTGCGTACGCCTTCGTATGTCTGCATAAGTCCCATGACCGATTGGTGCCATCAAGGCGGCCTCACGGTGCATTCGGTGCACGGGGAAATCCACCTCCAGTGGTAGGTGGTAAAACCCGTGCCGATGCCATTTGTACCGGGCCGAAATCCATAAGAAGAGAAGAAAAAGAAGAGAAGGAAACGTCCAATTTGATCCTCAATCCTCCAAGTCCACCTCCGAATTGAAGCCGCTCCGGCAGCAGGCTTGTAAGTCCATGATTTCGAATATCCAAGTAGACTTCCAGTTTCTCCGAATCCAAGCAATTGATCTCCATAGTGCTCGAATCGGTAAATGCCATTGGCCGACTTGCGGGTGTCATTCGGCATCGATATTGTAGTTGACACGTAATATACCAGACGTAGTCATCGTTGCTCGACTTCCGACCAATCGATCGATCGTCCGTATACGATTTCTTTCGTTAAACGCGTTCTTGAACGTCATCTGAGGGGCAAGGTCATCGCGGCCCGTATCGCATCGCTGTAGCAGTCAACTAGCATAATTGCATGATGTACTTATCTTGGTCATAGCTGTTGCTCTTTAGAGCCCTCGGATTCGTATGATTTCTCCAATTCCATGTCTCTGTGCTTTTGTATATCCAAGCTCACGGCAGGCCTCATCGGTGATAGCCTCTGTTTTCGACGTTGATATTCGTCTCGCCGATTGGCTTCAAGTTGACTCGTATATTGGTGATTGCTATCCGACTTTCCGTTGCTATTCTGCTTCAGATCCAATGGTGGTTGACATGAGTCGGCCTCGTTCGGCCCTCGATTGCAGTCATATATGGACAAGTATTCGTCATGCTCGTTCGAGTTGCGGTGTCTAACACGTAAGTGTGCCATATGGTCGTACTCACAAAGTAACCAATGCTTCAGGTGCATCAAGACAGCCATTCTCCGACTTCCATGCCTTCGACTTCCGAATCCACGAAAGTAGTGGGTTTGCACACGCCATGCCCTTCCGAGCCTAGCTGTAGGGCGCGCACGCTAAAATCTAGCCTGATACGGTTAATCACCACTATCTGCGGCGATGTCAATCGATTATCGTCATGGCTTCGTTTGGTGTTCTCTGAGGTAAGTGCAATTGCACAGCATATTCGTTCGTTGATATATCTAATTCGTAAGCAACCCTCGTACAAGGTCATAGTTACCATGTAATTTGGTGCGTCCGAGCTCTCCGCTCTGAAGCTCCACGCGGTAGCCTTCTCATTAAGGATTGCAGTCGGTTCGCATTCCGCGCAGCTTGACATCTCGACTGCTGATTTGGCCGGCTCTCTGCTGCTAGCTCTGAGTGCAGTTGATTCCATTAATCGTTGGTTGCAGCTAATTGTGCATTCGGTGCATTCGGTGGTGCTTCCAATTCGGTGATGAAGACCAGTAGCGTAGCCATTGACTTCTCATTCGCTCGCAGGCTTCTCGGTGCACTTGCACTTGATCTCGTTGACTTACTTCGGAGCCGCTGACGTACTTCCTTATATGCGCGTCCATCGTATGCCTATAGGCATCCCTAGAGACTAACTCAGCAGTTTTAAGGGCTCCAAAGTGACCGGCTCAGGGTTGTCATGAAAGAGGCTTATCACTTTACCGCGGGACATATATTCTCCCCTCTTTGGTCAGAGCTTCAGCGACGACACTCCATTGTCTCTCGTCTTCGGCTTCGGCTGTGGCCATTGGGTTATTGACTACCATACCCGAGATGTCGACCGCCAATAGGTCAGTAGCCTGGGCCATCTTAATCGCCGGTATGAGGTTATCGTAGGGTTCAACTGTCAGGGTCGTCAAGAGCCGCCCGACAGGCTTCTCGTAGCCGATCTCATAATCGGGCCGTCTCGACGGGGTTTTGTAAGTGCCTTCCAGGTGCTCGATAGTGAAGTCGTACGCTGACAAGGTCTCATTGACTTCCAGTGCTCGATAGTGAAGTCGTACGCCGACAAGGTCTCATTGACTTCCAGTGCTCAATAGTGAAGTCGTACACCGACATGGTCTCATTGACTTCCAGTGCTCGATAGTGAAGTCGTACGCCGACAAGGTCTCATTGACTTCCAGTGCTCGATAGTGAAGTCGTACGCCGATAAGATCTCATTGACTTCCAGTGCTCGATAGTGAAGTCGTAGGCGAGGCCTAGTGCGCCTGCAAGCCAAGTGCACTTACGACGCCAGGTGCACTTGACGTCTGCATGATGATGGGTTATCGTTCCAGCACTTCAGGTGCGGATTTTCGTCGTAGTAGCGGTTTCTCGGATTCCGGAACAGTCATTCTCCTCATTTGAGGTCGGTGCTCCGTCGACGACTAAATGCGGTGTCGATTCTCATCGATTTTCTCGTTGATAAGACGGTTTCGATTGCCATTGGGGCTTCCGTGCTTCTGTTTCTGCATTCAATTGCAAGTCTCGCAGAGTCTCTTAAAAGTAAGTGTTTCTTAAAGAAAGGATAGACTTAAACGTAACCTTGTGTTGCCCTATCGGCAGTTGCACTCTGCACTGGAGAAATCTGCATTCCGCGGCTCTCCCGTGGCTCGATAAGTGCCATCCGCCTAGCAGCCAACGTGGTCAAGCTTCTCCGCAATCAATGGAATGGGGTGCCGATTCTTGATTGTGCTCGCGTTGAGAGCTCGGTAGTCAACTTGAGAGTTTCAAGCTGCCGTCATTCTTCTTTGCAAAAGGTATCAGCGTCGCCGCCGGTGCTGATGACCGTTGGATGAAACCATTGGCCAGGTTTGTCTCGATGTAAGTCTCCGACATGTTATGGTTTGTCTCGATGTAGGCCTTTAGAGTTCTTGACTCAACCTCCGACAGGTAATAGGTACACCCATATGACAGCTTGTGCCCGGGGTCGATTGCATGGTCAATTGACCGGTGCGGTGGCAGCATCTGCCTTGACTAAAAGACCTGCACAAATTCCTGATACTTGGCGGGGATATGGCCGCCGTCGTCTGTAGGCACCATTTCAGGTACAGCTCCATCTGTACTCGTTAGCTTTGTGCTCGTAATCTTAAGATGAAAGCGAAGGTTGTGGAATCCAGGACCCCTTGTCGTAGCGAGTTATCCTCGATGGGAAACCCCCCGCCGTCCGGTACTCCCTTCGTGACTCGGCCAGCCGGTAGCAGTCATTCAAGCTTCGCATTGTTGATAACTAGAGTTGGCAACGAAGCGGATCGGTTCGTCGCGGATCGAACAAGGGCGCGGTTCGTTCCGGATTTGATCCGAGATTTGGACGAAGTTCCGAGGTTTGTCCGAACCGGTTCGCGAACCATCTATCTTCGAACGATAATAGGTAAGCGAGTTCTTGTCCGATCGGCTCGATTGTTATCGCATCTTGTAGCGGTAGAGGTTAGCTACAGGATGCACTAAACATCGAGCCGATCGAACAAGAACTCGCTTACTTATTTTTGTTCGCAGTTGTCGGTCGAAATGGTGGGGTTTGAGGCGAAAGGCTTGGCAAGGATCCGGTTCACACGGACCAAATCGGTTCGTCAATTGTACAAACTCCAGGCGGTTCGTTGCCCACACTATTGATAACTCTTCTGCCGCAACTACCGCCGCTGTTCCTGCTCGCGCATTCAGCTCCAGGGGCTTCTCCCACATGTGTGGTGCCTTCTATGGGAGCTCTCAGCAACCCTGTGCAATCGCCAATACGTATGGCGAATGCCTCGAGAACCTCATCGCTAGCTATGAGACTCCCGAATGCGGCGGCTCCAAGCAGATATATGTCTGGAACCCCACCCTCCGATGTCATCTGGGTGGCCGCCGGTCCCACAGGCTCATTTGAGTCCGCGGTCTTTAACCTGTTTTCTCCGCTAGGGGTCCGCAGGACTAGAAGTCGACCAGATGTCCAGTCAACCACAGCAGGTCGTATGCCATAGGCACGACCAGCACCTCCGGTTCGTCAACCGAATGGCTATCTCTCCTATATACAAAAGGATAACCATTTGCCCAATCCTGATCAGGGATATGGAGGAGAGGATGTGTCCATTCCCGCTAGGGGATACGACGACTTTGAAGTGCATCCATTCCCGCCAGGGGATACAACAACCTGATGTGCATCCATTCCCACTGGGGAATACAATGAATTGATGTGCATCCATTCCCGCTAGGGGATACGATGACTTTGATGTGCATCCATTCCCGCTGGGGGATATGATGACTTGAGGTGTGATTTTCGCGATTCGTACTTGCTCATCGGTCTCGTAAAATCGCACAGTGGGCATCGGCCTGATCTGCTTGACACTTTAGAACATTCGGGGTTAACTTCCCACTCTGAGCTGCTTCATGATCTGCAATCGCAGCTCCACTATCAAGGTCTTGAATTCTGCCCGTCGGTTGTCTTTCTCCATAAGTGCACTTCCGTGCTCATGTGATCGTTCTGCGTAGGTGCACTTCGGAGCTTCCGCTCAGTTCGAAGGAAGGTAATCATCAAGTGCGCTTCAGAGCTTCCGCTGAGTTCGGAGGAACGCAATCGTCAAGTGCACTTGATCGAACGCGTGTATCGTCGGTGTCTTCTCGACAGACTCGATCGTCAATGAATCAATGCGTATAGGGATAAAGTCGATGAAGGCTTCACTAGCACTTCGAGCTGCTCAATAAGTTGCCATCAATCGTTCCTACGTATATGATTGATCTCGTCGAACGTGTTTCGAGGTCTTCTCAGGGGTGTGGCCATCAGGCCGATCACGAGTGTATCAGGGTCAATTGACCTCCGAATCGTTTCGGAATTGGCTCTGCTCACGTCAATCAACTCCAATAGACGGAATACTTATCTCGAATCATCACCCTAGTGATGATAATCAATTAATCGACATGTGAGAGTGACGTTGATAAAGGTTCGCTAGCACTTCATGCTCGATCATTCGTTCGTATGCCATTCATCTCTTTGAACCTGTTTTCGAGATCTTCTTGGCGTTGACCATCGTTGTCGGTGACGCGTTTCTCGGGATCCATTGACCCCCAAATCGTCTGAGTAACGATCGTGGTCGGTGATGTGACTCTTCGAATCGATTGACCTCCGAATCGCCTCGGAATGGTCTCTGCAGTAGTCAAATGACTTGATATAGGAATACTTATTAAGTTTCGATGCTTGTAGGTCTTGAAAAGTGAGGTGTTGCGACGCGTTCGAATTTGACATGTTGAGTAGTAGAGTAGCCAACTTGGCCGGCGATGCGACACTCAGGGCCAATTAACTTCGGAATCGCCTCTGCTACCGTCAATTAACTCGATTGAAGGTATACATATCCTGATTCATCACTCAAGTGATGATACTCGTTGTAGGTCGAGAATAGGGTTTCAAGTTTTCAGCAGTACCTATCATGGCAGGTGACGCGTCTCTCGGAACTGACTGATATCTAAATCATCTCGGAATCGTCCCTACTATCGTTAATCAACTCAATTGGATGATTACTTATCTTGTATCGACAATCTAGCGATAGTTCTCGGAGTAGGTCTGATGCGTCGAAAAAGTAAGGAAATCACGGAATCCCGTGAGCGAAACGTATCTGGTGACGGAAAAGCGATTATAGTGTAAGGACATACGTCCTCGTATGGATAGATATACGTAGATACGGTTGCAAACGGGAATAAGTAATATAGATATCAATTGTACGGTATGTAGGTAAGATAATCGCTAGCGTACCAAAAGCACTTTGCGAGGTGATTATATATAAAGGGCGGTTACCCGGCCTCGGCAGCCAAGTGCACTTGGGAAGGCCAAGTGCGCTTGGGAGCCAAGTGCGCTTGAGAGCCAAGTGCACCTGGCACCGCCATTACAGATTGCTTCTCTTGTGTGGTGTTAGGCGTACTAATTTCTCGAGCACAATGTATGCCTTTGTTGTGAGTGAAGAACTTCTTGAGTCGGCTACCATCTATCCAGCCGGCGAGCTCTGCTCCGTCTAGCTCTGCCAATCGATAAGTTCCCAGGCTCAGGGCAATTTCTGTGACACGGTAGGGTCCTCGCCACCTCGCATCCAGTTTGGCGCCATGGGATTGCTCTATCTTGGTTTCGTGCACCAGGGCCAAGTCGCCAATTTGGAGGTCTTCAGCTTGGGGGTTGGCTGCTTGATCGAAGTAACATTTGTTGGCGTCTCACGATTCTTTTAGATTTTGTATCGCAGCATCGATATCTTCTCGCCGTCGTTCCAGCTGCCTTGCTCTAGCCGCTAGCAGTGACGATGTATCGTCGATTCCTTGGGTCCAGTTGGCAGTGTTCCATGTCAAGTTCTCCAGCTCTATCGGAAGTACCGCATCTTGGTTGAACATGAGGCGGAAGGGCGAATATCCGGTCGTACGCCTGACAGTGATCCTGTCGGCCCAAAGCACAGCTGGTAGGTGGTCAATCCACATCTCTTTCGGTTCATTGGAGCAGGCCGTGAGTTTGGATAGCACATCTGCAATCAGTCTGTGTCCTCGTTCGATTACTCCATTAACGGCGGCGTGGTACAGGGTTACAGTGATCTTCCGGATATTGTAACGTTTGAGGAGGAGGTCGGTCCATTTCTTGTTTTCTGCTCCTCCATCCACCACCACACTTTCCGGGAATCCGAACCGGAAAATTATCTCCTCGTAAAAGAAATCGGCTACCTTCTCCAATGTGCTCTGTTTTAGTGGTCGTGCCTCTGCCCACCCGCTGAGATATTCCCTGGCTATCACCAGCAGGTGGTACCCGTCCTCCGTTTTGGGCATGTACGAAATGTCCATTCCCACTCGCTGCCATAGGTGACTAACAGTTAGGCTTTTCAGGGGTTCATCATACCGTAGCGGCGCTCTCTTCTTGCACTGCTCGCACATTTTCACCCAGTCTTTGATGTCGACGTATATTTCGGGCCACCAGTACCGCTCAACTACCTTTCGTAGTGTTCCTTCCCTTCCACGGTGCCCGCTCAGTTCATGTGCAGCTTCCATTGCTTTCCTTTTCTGCTCCATGCTCACCAACACCCTTGCCGGCGGTTCATTGGTTTTCCATCTCCAGGAGTGTACCCCATCTGAAACGAGATATTTCGTGGCCTCCCACCGAAATTGCTGCATCTCCTTTGAAGTTTTCCCTTCCGGCCGCTTCAGGTTCCCCAGAAATTCGCCTATCTCCTTCCATCTCCCTTTATATTCTTCTGCCAGTCTTAACCCAACAAATGGTTCGTAAGCTCTCTCCTTTCCCTTTCGTTCCGGGCCTTGTTCCACCTGTATTCCCCGTAAACCTGCTTCAATTGTTTCCTCTAGATCATCCTGCTCCGCTGGCTCGGGCTCCCCTTCCCCTCGTGGTCGCAGCGAGAGACCATCAGGACCTCCGTTCATCCTTTCTGGAATGTGTTTAATGTCGAAATCGAACAGCTGTATCCACGTGATCCAGCGGGTGACTAGTGCTCCTGGCAGGTCGTTGGCGGGTAAATTTAGTTGATGCACTAATGTGTTAGCGTCTGTTTCCACGAGGAATCTGACCCCATATACGTAATTGCAAACTTCTTGAGCGCCTTCATCAGTCCACGGCACTCACGTTTCCCCGCGTCATATCTCTTCTCGGCTTTGTTCCAAAGCCCGCTCTTATAGCGACACGGGTACCGGTCCTTATTTTCATCTTCCTGCTGTAAAATCGGCCCCCACCCTTCTAAGCTGGCGTCAACTCCCACGACTATTTGCCCGGCGCCGTCGCTAACGTCTAACATCTTCAGCGCAGGAGGATTGCAGAGGGCTTCTTTCAAAATTGCCATGGCTTTCATCTCTTCAGTCTCCCATTGAAACTCGACGTCTTTTCGTAAAATCCGGAATAGGGGGCTCGCAACTATTGCATATTCATGGATCCATATTCGTGTAATGGCGGTGCCAAATGCACTTGGCTCCCAGGTGCACTTGGCCCTCCCAAGTGCACTTGGCTGCCGAGGCCGGGTAAGTGCCCTTCATATATAATCACCTCGCGAAGTGCTTTTGGCACGCTAGTGATTATCTTACTTACTTTACGTTACAATTGATATCTTTATCACTTATTCCCGTTTGCAACCGTATCTACGTATATCTATCCATACGAGGACGTATGTCCTTACACTATAGTCGCTTTTCAGTAACCAGATACGTTTCGCTCATGGGATTTCGTAATTTGATTACTTTTTCGACGCGTCACACCTACACCAAGAACTATCGCTAGATTGTCGATACAAGATAAGTAATCATGCAATTTAGTTGATTGACGGTAGTAGGGACGATTCCGAGATGATTTAGATGTCAATCGGTCTCGAAGAGATGCGTCACCTGCCATGATAGGCGCTCCTGAAAACCTGAAAACCTTATTCTCGACCTACAACGAGTATCATCACTAGATTGACGAAATCACGATATGTATACCCTTCCATCGAGTCAATTGACTGCCGCAGAGACGATTCTGAAGTCAATTGGCCTCGAGTGTGATGTCACCTACTCCACATGATGATTTCGAACAAGTTGCGACACATCCGAACGAGAAATCATACGGATTTGAGATCTACCAATTGCAGAAGCAGAGAGTCTTGATAAGTATACCCAATTGAGGCTGATGGTAGCAGAGACGATTCCGAGTTGATTCCGGAGGCCAATTGTCAGAGACGCGTCAGGAACCAAGTCGATCACGACGATTTCATAATATGAGAACTTAAAGGCAACCAATCACAAGAGCGATGAGATCGGATAAGTTACAATCCACTTGAGTCAATTGACGATTACAGGAATGATTCCGGAGCCTAAGTGACCCCGACAGACGCGTCACCGGCAATGCCGAAACCGGCCTTACTGCAGAGATTCTTCGAACTTCCTCCGACGAGCGCAATCGCATGCGAACTATCGAGACGAGTCAAATACTATCGACGGCAGTCAATCGAGCATGAAGTGCTGGAGAGGCCGTAATCGACGATACCCCTACACGCGTCAATTCGTCGAACGATGTACGCCTACGGATGATCAGCGGATTTACACACGGCCGAGGCCTACATACAGAGCCGAGAAGACCGAATGCTACGAGAATCACCTCATTTACGGAAGATCGAAGCGCGAGATCGCCGAACGATCGATCGATGCCAACAATAGCAATTACGATCACAATTACCCTTCCTTGAGACTCAATTGAGTTATCTACGTTACGATGAGCTGCGATGGCAGGAGCCATGTCGAATTCAATGACTACGTTACGGATACTATTAGGTGTTTTCAGTTGCGGGAGAGGAAGCCATCAGTTCCAACTCTATTCAATTGCGTCGAACAAGTCAACGAAACCGTATCGCCAAACGAGTGAATACAGATATGTGCCCATACGATGGCAAACGAAGCGGAGTCCTAGGAATACGATGGAGATGATTTGGTTTTAATTTGTAGCCGGGAATCTGAGGTTCCACACGGGGCTACTGGAGGATGGACCGTCTGGGCACTCTTCGGAGACCAGCGGATCCTGTATGTATATACAGTTTGAGGTTCAATTGATACTTGTCGTATCCCCAAGTGGGAATGGACATTATTTGGTTGTCAGACAGTCCCAATCGGGTGAGGCAAGGACGTTATTTGGTTTTCAGACAGTCCCAATTGGGTGTGACAAGTACGTGATTCGCTGAGTGAGCTTATTTCGTACAAATGGTGGCAGCCACGGTGGATGCACTGTGTGAGCTGGTGTTGGGGTGGTCTTGGTTCAAGTCCAGGAATCCTGATGTCGATTGCCAACGCGGTCGACCTTTTGGCTCTGCGAACCCAGGGGTGAGCGGAAGTGGTGGCAGTGGATCGGGCAGACCAACCAGAATGCCTCGGGAATGCACCAGGATCTACGGCTAGGGAGGAAACGTGTTCCGAAGGTGGCTGTACTACGGATATTCAAATACTTAGAGCTACTGCCTTCGACAATCTATTGGCCAGAGGAGAGGTCGTCGATGGACGTTCTTCCTAAGAGTGGGAGTTGGTACAGGGCTGCTGGGAGCGACCATGGAAAGAATCACCGACGGTGAGATAGGCACCAGGCGCTGGATGGGCGAGCAGGAAGCAGTGGCGGTAGTTGCGGCAGAAGAGTTACACATTGACTGTGCTTGAATGACTGCTACCGGCTCGCCGAGTCAAAGAAAGGAGTACTGGACGGCGGGGGTTCCCATTGAGGATAACCCGTTAATGACAAGGCCTCCTGGATTCCGCATCTACCACTCCATCTTTTGCACATATGGAGCAGTTACGGAGTCATACAAACCCGTAAGGATGTTAGAGACGATAGATACCTGCGGAAATGACAAAAAGGCACTCGGAACACTGAATGCACCGACAATGCTGCAGAGACTTTACAAGTCACATACGGTTACTGCAACGAATTGCATCCGAATCGATGAAAAGAAGATCGAAATGATGGTCGACAAAACGACAATACCATGTCAAATGACGATTTATCCACAAACAAACGGGCTGGAAACTGTAATAGTCACCACGGCGCAATGAGGCATTCTTTTGGTGGTTATGATCGTACGAGCCTAATGCTCTGCAACGATTTGTGGGCAGAAGTGCTACCATATGGATTCCCGAAATAGCGTGGAATAAGATCGCGTGCTGAAGAGCCAGATCCTGGAATTGGACTTAAGATCCCATGCCATATGGACGGATCGATTAGTGGGTGTTTTCTTATGATGGACATTATGTTACCGGATGGATTACGGAAGTGCGATATCAAGAACTATCTTCCACGGGCTGAATGAGAAGAAGACGGTCGAGCGACAGCCGATCTTAAGTGCACGGAGGTGACTAAAGATGACCTTATGGAGCTTACAGAGCTACAGGAAAAGCCACGAAAGGTGGACCGTACGAAGTGCAGATTTGCACATTCCGGAAACGAATAACCGGAAGCGGATGGTCATGGCTGGAGATGGATGACGATAAGCCTATTTACTTATCGAACCACGATGGCAATTGGAGATATTAGGATCGACACGAGAATCGATACGAGGATCAGCATCGGAATTGGAGAGGCGTTGACGGAGCTCCGACCACAAAGAGGGGGATAACCGTACCGGATATTCAGAAATGACTCCGAATGCAAACGATTACCGCACCGGAAGTGCTGGCATGAAGCACCGTTACGGTTATGTGCACCAGAGAAGTTAATGATTACGATGCCGAGAA
Source organism: Wilcoxina mikolae CBS 423.85 (assembly GCA_014904905.1). Taxonomy (NCBI): domain Eukaryota; kingdom Fungi; phylum Ascomycota; class Pezizomycetes; order Pezizales; family Pyronemataceae; genus Wilcoxina; species Wilcoxina mikolae. The sequence continues at coordinate 129,087 of MU122286.1, forward strand.
TTAATCACGGAAGCGAAGCCTACCGATGGGGCTACCGGCATACAGTCGAGATGGCTACCATATCAGAGATATTATACGAAATGGAGTTATCATGGAGCGACGAACGAATATCATTGCGAGACGACCACATCGCAGAAGGGATCGATGATACCGAAGAGACTACCGGCAACATCGCCAAAGGTGTCGAATGGTATCCCGAATGACTATCGAGAAAATGACCAAGAGTCTACCGAGCCGTCTATCGAGACGTCAAAACCTAACTGAGAAGCACCGAATTCTCCGAGGTAAACTACTGAAGACATAAGCAGCACGGAATGTGCATCATATCGGAATGAACACCTTATCGGAATTACACCTCATCGGAATGTGCAGCATAATGGAAGCGCACCTACATTGGATTAAGAGGACGGGAGCAGAGGTTCCTGGTTAGACGTACAAAGCTGCGATGCGGGCTTCCGAGAGTTTCCAAGAGCGCAATCGCTCCGAATCACATGGTAACTATGACCTTGTCTGGGATGCTTACGAATTAGATATATCAAGGAATGAATATGCTCTGCACTTGGCCTTTATCTCCGGGAGCCCCAAAGGAAGCCATGACGATAATCGATTGACATCGCCGCAGAAAGTGGTGATTAACCGTATCGGGCTAGTTTTAGGGTGCGCGCCCTACAGCTAGGCGCGTAAGGGCATGGCGTGTGCAAACTCACTACTTTCGTGGATTCGGAAGTCCAAGGCATGGAAGCCGGAGAATAGTTGCCTTGATGCACCTGGAGCATACTTGGTTATTTTGGGCGTACGATCTTATGGCACACTTACGAGTTAGATACCGCAACTCAATCGAGCATGTACGAATGCATGTCGACATATATGACTGCAATCGGGGGCCGAACGAGGCCGACACAAGTCAACCAACCACCACTGGATCTGAAGAGAATGGCAGCGGAAAGTCGGATCCCGATTACCGATATACGAGTCAACTTGGAGCCAATCGATGAGAAGCAAGATCGGGCTATCACCGATGAGGTTTACCGTGTGCTTGGATATACGAAAGCAGAGACATGGAAATAATAAGAATTCGAGAAGCTCTCAAGAGCAGCAGCTATGACCAAGATAAGTACATCATGCAATTATGGTAGTTGACTGCTGCAGAGATGCGATACCGGCAGCGATGGCCTTGCCCCTCAGATGACGTTCACGAACGCGTTCAACGAAAGAAATCGTATACGATCGATCGATCGATAAGTCGGAAGTCCAGTCCGGCATATTACGTGTCAACTGCGATATATCGATGCCGAATGATGCCCGCAAGTCGGCCAATGGCATTTACCGATTGGAGCATTACCAAGCTAGCACTATGAAGATCAATTGCTTGGAACGAGGCCTGCTTAGTATTGGCAACGAAGCGGATCAGTTCGTCGTGAATCGAACCAGGGCGCGGTTCGATCCGGATTCGATCCGAGATTTGGACGAAGTTCCAAGGTTTGTCCGAACTGGTTCGCGAACCATCTATCTTCGAACGATAATAGGTAAGCGAGTTCTTGTCCGATCGGCTCGATTCTTATCGCATCTTGTAGCGGGAGAGGTTAGCTACAAGATGCACCACAAATCGAGCCGATCGGACAAGGCCTCGCTTACTTATTTTTGTTCGCAGTTGTCGGTCGAAATGGCGGGGTTTGAGGCGAAAGGCTTGGCAAGGATCCGGTTCACACGGACCAAATCGGTTAGTCAATTGTACGAACCCCGGGCGGTTCATTGCCAACACTAGGCCAGCTGCTGGAGCGGCTTCGATTGGGAGGTGGACTTGGAGGAATCAGGGTCGATTGGTCATTCCTTCTTGCTTTCTACTTCTATTCTTCTCTTCTTATGGATTTCGGCACGGTATAAATGGCGTCGGCCCGGGTCTTTCCACCTACCACTGAAGGTAGATTTCCCCGTGCACCGGATCCGCCGTGAGGCCGCCTTGCTGGCACCGATCGGTCGCGGGACTTATGCAGAAGTACGAAGGCGTACACACCTTATCTTGTCTTTCTTCATGTATATATGTTGCAGCCCAGGGGGTCTGCTGATAAAGAGGGGGATAATGTAATGGTGGTGCCAAGCGTACTTGACTTCCAGGTGCACTTGGCCCTCCCAAGTGCACTCGGCTGCCGAGGCCGGGTAAGCGCCCTTCATATATAATCACCTCGTGAAGTGCTTTTGGCACGCTAGCGATTATCTTACTTACTTTATCTTACACTTGATATCTTTATCACTTATTCCCGTTTCCAACCGTATCTACGTATATCTATCCATACGAGGACGTACGTCCTTACAATTCGATAGTATGTGCAAAGTCCAAGGAAAGCCCTGCATTCTGTACGGTTTCCGCACGGCGGCCAGTTCTGCACTTTATCAACTTTGGAAGCTTGGGGCCACCTACCTGCTTCTCCCCAGACGAAGCCCACAATCTTTATCCTGTTCCAACACCAATCAGACTTTTCTCCCGAAATCGTTGCTCCAGCTCATTCAATATCCGCCAGCACTTTGTCGAGATTCTGGAGATGCTCCAGAACTTACCTCCGCACTCCAGGCAAACCCGGCACTTCTATATCTCCATATCGGGTTTTGGGCCCTTTCACTCCAATATCATTGACAAACACTTCTGCGATCGTCCCAAGATGCTTACTCAATATTCTTCGAGATACTCGGACGAAGGCTGACACCGAATTGGTGGCTCCTTGAACCAATCTGGTCGGTCTGTACATCCCTTGTGTCGTTTGGAATGCCATATAATCTTGGCCTTCTTCGTGCAGAACCTTCTGGTCGTAGCCGGAGTGAAAATCGATTAAGGAGCAAATAGGGAGGCCAGCGAATGCTTCTGAGAATTCCTCGACATTGGGCGGTATTCCTGAATCTTCTAAAGTGTGTCGGTTCGCACTGACAGCAGAGATGATGAATGGATACTTCCCATTCTTCTTCGGAACTAAGAAGTGAGCATTCCTGTAGGGGCCCCAAGCAGGCTCGAATAGGCCCTGCCGAACCCTTTCTTCTATCATCTCTTTTTCCACGGGAATGACTTTCTTGGGTATGCGGAATACACGATCCTTCCAGACTTTGTGACCAGGCTCCAGCCAGATGCGATGAGGTGGCTCAACCTCGTCGCTAATCGTTCCCAATTCCTTCCATGTCAATGAGAGAGCGTATTCTCTATTCGATAGCATACCCAGGAGGGCTTCTTTTTCCTTCGGCCATAATATGCTCCCTATCCGTAGTTCTCCTATTCTCTCAGGCGTCAACCTTCCACCCTTTTTTCCGCGGGAGAACTTGGGGATATACCACTCATCCCAAGGGCCTGATATTGGTACAGCCCGGGCGATAGCTCTTCCTCTCCAGTCAAGTCCGGCATCTGGTGTACTTCCATCCGAAAAGAGAACAGGTTTCACTTTCTGGGCAACGCATTTGTAGCGGGTGCGCACCCAGGCTGCTTTGGTGTTGTCGTTTAAGTTGCACTTCGCTGAATGAAAGTACGAGGAAAAGGGTTGTATTTGACTAAGTTCCGACGCCATGCTATTTTTAGAAACCCACGCAAAAGTCGTGGATTCTCTCCCGGTTACCCTCTTTTCCTTCACTAGAACCTCTTCTCTCATCGACCACTCCTCTGCTACAATCCTCCTACCCAACTCTCCGACCACTAGTCCCTCTTCTTCTTCCCACTCATCCTCCCAATTCACGCCTCTTCCCATCAGCTTCCTCACCGCCTTCGATAGTCCCTCTTTTCTGACTGACTGTTCTCCTTCCTCAAACGATCCTTCCTCTTTCCCTGCAAATGCCCTCTTCATATCAATCGACTTCTTCTCTTCTCCTTTTTTACTATTCACCTCCTTCTCCTTCCACTCTTTTTTCTCAGAAAACTCCAACCTCCTCCCTTCATAGTGCTGGGCCCTATCCTTCCTAGTCACCCTTACTTTAACTAGGCGTAGTAGTTTCCCCAGTTGCTGGCAAACCTATCCCTCTTGTCTCCCGGATACGTGGCTACAAACGTGACTTATTCTGATCCATCGACAGCAGTGATAGTAATTTCACAACTTCCGTCGTCCAGGTTTCTCTCACATTTACGGGCGTAGGTTTCCCAGGGGCGGTCTAGAATCACCTGTTCCAATCCAGATACGGCCAGAAACACTGGTACAGGAATCACGATTCCGTGGAGTTCTATCGGTACAGCTTCCCACACCTTCGTGAGGTCCGAGCGGTTCCCATCTGTAGTTATCATCTTCCAGTCGGCCCTTTTCCATCCAATAATCAATTCTCTGACGATGTCCTCGCTCATCACACATATCACGGATGCTCCGTCGATGAGCATCGAGATCTCTTGTCCATTGATCTTTCCTTGGACTGTAGGAGAGGCTCGTGCGTAGCGAAACTCAGTATATCCAGAGCTGTCTCTGGGATTCGAAGCGAAGGTGGAGATGTGAGCTATACCGACCTTCTTGGGAGCTGTGGGAGTTCTGGCTGGCACATGCCTTTCTTTCGGAATCGCTACCGCTTTGGCTTTAGGTAGTAGCCGGAGAGTTAACTCACCCGTTTCCCTCTCCTGTCGAGCTAGGACCGTATAATCAAGCTGATTACTTCTCAGAACCTCATAGTCCCCAGAGTCGAGAGCCGGGGTCTGCTTCTTACGAGGTTTGGAAGATTTCTTTTCGGCAGGGTCGCCTGTAGTTTTGGCTGGTATTTTGCCGAAGGTCACTGCTTTCTTGATGTTGCACTTCTCTTGGGTGCTGACGCTTGTCGATACTTTCAGGACCTCATCCTCCACCCGAGCACTCTTGTCGTCTCCTTTCGTAACTTCCCCTGTCCTCTTTCTCCTCACATCAACAAAGGCATAGCCCACTTGGGTTCAAACTACCGCCAGCCGTCGATATCTTTCTTCCTCATCTAGGTGAGCCTCTCTTCCTTCTTCTGTCTCACTTTCCTCCATGCTTTCTTCTTCTTCCTCACCGCTATCTTCCTTTCCATCACTCTCTTCTTCCTCATCTTCATTAAGTTCCACCACTCGACTTACCTCACCTTCCTGGGGTTCCTTACCTTTTCCCTTGGAGTAGTGCTCATCTATTTCCAACAGTTGTTGAACAATCCCCGAGCGAAAAGCCATTACTTGAGCGCTCGCTCTCTGAAACAACTGCGACCTTGCAATATGTTATGGAGGTCCAGCTGCAGGTGGCTGTACCACTTCAGGCTGGGTGGGTGCAACTGATTGCTGCTGCCGAGCCACTTCTCTAGGGTAGTCCCTCATCGACAGGAACCTTCGTTCTGGCCAATACCCAGAGATTTCTCCACCTCTCCCTCCACGTGGCCCTAGGGTTAACCTCCCGCGCTCATTAAGATGAATGATTCCTTGTTCTTGGTCGGTTCGGACGTCAGGACAGAATGTCCGGATGTGCCCTAGCTCGTCACAGTAAATGCAAGGGCTTAACCCCTGCCGAGGATACTGTTGGTAGTTTGGCATTGTCGGTCAATAATAACCTGGCCTGGAAGGGGCGTTCATTTGCGGTTCATGTGATTGCCGGGGGTGCATCGGTGGGTTGTCGGCTTGAATTGCGTAGGCTCTAGCCATTTGATATCCAGTATATTGGGGCCTTGGATTGGTTGCCTTGGTTAATTGGAAGGTCCAAGCCTCAAAGGCCTTCATCATGTTGTCCATTTTTGTGTCGATGGTCTCCTCCTGTTTCTCAGTTGCATTTGTTTCCGTACTTGGCATTGTGGTGACAGCGGTGGTGATGGCAGTGCTTGGTTCGTTCTCTTGGCTTGTGCTGGTTACACTGGGTATCTGTGGAAGCGGAACTCCGGTGGGAATGGAGTATGCTGAGACTCTCAATGTCGTGTGGGCGGTATCGGTGTCAAGGAGGGCGAGGGCATCGGCTGTAATGCACATGTCGATAATGTACTTGTGGAGGCTGTTGTACTTAAACGTCTCAGGTTCCCGGGGGTCCAACTCGAGTTTGACGATGGCCTTAGCCTTTAGATCTTTTGGGAGGGCTCCAAGCAGTGTTTCGACTCGTGCAAACTCGTACAATGTACCCTTGGTAACCATGGCTCGGCTGATATTGTCATAGGCTAAGATGAAGACCTTCAATCCGACATTCCCTCACTTCAATTGGTCTTTGCACAGTCTCTCCAGATACGTTCGCGTATACATCTATACTCAGCTGTCGGCGTGTCTGAAGGCGTCTTTGAGTTCCTTCTTCAACTTCTCCCAGTCTCTTTCCTGGTACCCTTTCATCATGTTAATGTTTTCCTGAATGGTTTCGGAACAATAATAGGGGAAAGTGGAGATGATATCGTCCTTAGATGGGTCTGTGCCTGTGCGAGAGGAGAGGCTTTCGTATGCTTCGATGAACTTGGTGACGTGGGCCCCACCAAAGACGGGGGCTCCCATGGTTCCCGGGAGCGGCATTTGGTTTTTCTCCTTGGCAATTGCAATGACGAGGGACTCAATGAAGTTTTTCTGCTCTTGAGCAGAGTTGGAGGAGTTGGTGCCGGTGACGTTAGCAGGGCCGGGGGAGACATTGGCGGGGGTGGACGTGCCAGCCTCTCTCGGGCCGGTGGCGGAAGTGGAGCGGACGTGAGCATGGTCAGACATGTTGAACGTTGAAGTGGTGGTGATGGCAGCGGTGTGTGAATTTTCGAAGCGGTGTTTTTGGCAGTTGGAAGTCAATTGAGAGTTTGTGAGGAAGGTTTTGGAATGTGATCTGGGCGTCCCTTCCTCCTCCTTTTCTTTTTGCTAGTTCCTATTTTCTCTTTCAGCATCATTGTTTCTATCCCCTGTTTCCTGAAGCTGGCGCCCTAGCCACTCGATATTTCATTTAGTATCAAGGCTAGTGCTTAGATTCGGAGCTCCTTCTTTCAGCATCATCATTTCCATCCCCATATTTTGAGACTGACGCTCCAGCCGCTCAATATTCCTTTGGTGCTAAGGTTAGTGCTCAGGTTCGGAATACGCCCCGGTTATGAAGTTGGTGTCTTCGGTATTCGATCCAGTGCGAAGTCGGTGCTTGTCGTCCCGGTATTAGGTCGGTGCCTTTCTTTCGGTGTTCGTCCCGGTATGAGGTCGGTGTCTGTTCTCGGAATTCGTCCCATCTGCGAGGTCGGTGCCTTTCGTCCCAGTGTCAGGTCGGTATCTTTCTTTCGGTGTTCGTCCCGGTATGAGGTCGGTGCCTGTTCTCGGAATTCATCCCGTCTACGAGGTCGGTGCCTTTCGTCCTGGTTTTAGGTCGGTGCCTTTCTTTCGGTGTTCGTCCCGGTATAAGGTCGGTTCCTGTTTTGTTAGTGATGTCGCTGAACCCAACTTACCGCACCCGGCATTCCAATCTGACATTGTTAGCACCACTCCTCAGAAGGTCGTTATTTCTTTCGGCATTCGCTCCTCTCGCAGGGTATGTATCGTTCATTAGTTGCTTCCCTCCATATTTACCCATGTTAGTTTGTGGGGGTCTTTCCCACCATTCCGTACTCAGCTTCCCGAACCAGGATCCGCGTTTGGGCTCCATTTGTGGTGAAACAGTGGGGCTTGAAGGCAGAGGGGCCTTTCGTCAACACTCGACCGCACCTCCCATGGCATCCAAAGTGAATTCATGAGAAAGAACGGTTCTGGCTCAAGGAGCGTAGGAAGAGGGTGAGAGAATATGATAGGATATCTGGCTGTGAGTAGCCACGCAAATTGGGTGGATTTATGGAGTCTTCGGAGGGTCTGAATGAAACCAAGAGTTGGGACGATAGAGTGTGTATTTTTTCCGTCTGTCTGTTGGCTATCTACCCCGGAGTCTACCAAATATATACTCCCCGCCGCTCAGTCCATCCCCGTTATCTCTGTATCTCTGTACATCCCCCTACCCTGCCAGCTCCCCCTGCCAAACTGAGTGGCAGTGGTGGTGGAAAACGGATTTTCCCGCCACACCGTCCTCTTCGATAGTTTCCTCTGAGAAGCCTTCGAAGAGCGATGAGAAGGAAGTCACCGGGAATCTTTCGCTCGTTTTCGGTAGTCGATGATAGGAGTGCGGTCGCGGTGACTATTATATATATGCCATTGATTAATTTCCCGTCAAGGGTGCACGAAGATGGTGAAGTTATGGAGTATTTTCCGTTCTGAAATATAGTTGTATGCCGGCCCAAATCCAATTGATTGATCGATAGAAGGGAATGTCGAAAAGTAGGAGTATGGACGGCTTGGACTTGATAGCCCTGTATGACGTTGACAAAACCATAATGTGTGGCGGTGACTGAATTGTTATCTCCGAGTGCGATTACTATAGGAAGTGAGAGCTTTTCTGTAATTGCGGTGCCAGGTGCACTTGCGCTTGGCTCCCAAGCACACTTGGGCCTCATAAGTACACTTGGCTGCCGAGGTCGGATATGCGCCCCTCATATATAATCACCTCGCGAAGTGCTTTTGGCACACTAGCGATTATCGTACCTACATACCGTACAATTTATATCTTTATCATTTATTCCCGTTTGCAACTGTATCTATGAGTATCTATCCATACGAGGACGTACGTCCTTACACTATAATCGCTTTTCAGTAACCAGATACGTTTCGCTCTCGGGATTTCTTGATTTCTTTACATTTGCGACGCGTCAGATCTACACCGAGAACTATCGCCAGATTGTCGATACAAGATAAGTAATTATCCAATTTAGTTGATTGACGGTGGTAGGGACGAGTCCGAGATGATTTAGATGTCAAACAGTCCCGAGAGACGCGTCACCTGCCGTCATAGGCAGTTCTGAGAACTTGAAAACTGTATTCTCGACCTACAACGAGTATCATCACTAGATTGATGAATTAGGATATGTATACCCTTGAATCGAGTTAATTGACAGAAGCAGAGGCGATTCCGAAATCAATTGGTCTTGAATGTGGTGTCACCGGGCAAGTAGGCTACTACTCCACAGGCCAATCGGAACGAGTCACAACACCTCACTTTTTGAGATGTACAAGCATCAAAATTTCATAACTATTCCTATATCGAGTCAATTGACTACTGCAGAGATCATTCCGAGATGATTCGGAAGTCAATCGATTCGAAGAGTCATATCACTGACGGCCATCGTTATACGTTCACACATACTCTCACGACCTATAAGTATTAAAGTTTGATACGTACACCTAAATTAAGTTAATTGACGATAGCAGAGACGATTCCACGGCGATTCCGAGATCAATCGGACATCAACCGTCCCCAAGAGACGCATCACCGGCCCTTATTGCAACCGCTGGGAAAACCTCGAAACGGGTTAAACGAGATCCATCGCATACGAACGGATGATCAAGACGAATTGAACCTTCATCAACGTTAGTCTCACATATTGATCAATTGGTTCTTCGATACCTCTTTTCCAACGTGTCACTACTCGGAACCCATAGAGATTATCATTGCTAGGGTGATATATTGATTCGAGATAAGTATTCCGTCTATGTAATGGCGGTGCCAGGTGCACTTGCCTCCCAAGTGCACTTGGCCTTCTCAAGTACACTTGGCTCCCAACCGCACTTGGCCTTCTAAAGTGCACTTGGCTGCCGAGGCCGGATAACCGCCCTTCATATATAATCACCTCGCAAAGTGCTTTTGGCACGCTAGCGATTATCTTTCTTACATACTGTACAATTGAGATCATCATTATCACTTATCCTCGTTTGCAACCGTATCTATCGTTATACTCTTATACGAGGCCGTACACGGACGTACGTCCTTATAATATAATCGCTTTTCAGTCACCAGATACATTTCGCTCACGGGATTTCGTGATTTCTTTACTTTTTCGACGTGTCGGGACACGCCGTAACCTCCGTGTCCGAGAACAATTGCTAGATTGTCGATACAAGATAAGTAATCATCCAATTGAGTTGATTGACGATTGTAGGGACGATTCCGAGATGAATTAGACCAGAGACGATTGTAAAGTCAATTGGCCCGAGTGTGGTGTCACCTACTCCACATGACGAATTCGAACACGTGCAACACCTCACTTTTCGAGACCTACAAGCATCCAAACTTCATAAGTATTCCTATATCGAGTCAATTGACTACTGCAGAGACCATTCCGAGGCGATTTGTAGGTCAATCGAGTTGATGAGTCGCATCACCAACCGCGATCGTTACACAGACTATTCCACGGCGATTCCGAGATCAATCGGACGTCAATCGTCTCCAAGAGAAACACGTCACCGGCCCTTATGGTCACTCCTGAGAAGACCTCGAAACACATTTAACAAGATCCATTGCATACGAACGGATGATCGAGACGAATCGAACCTTCATCAACATCAGTCTCACATATCGATCGATTGGTTCTTCGATACCTCTTTCCAATGCGTCGCTACTCGGAACCCATCCAGATCATCATCGCTAGTGTGGTGATTGGAGATAAGTATTCCGTCTATTGGAGTTGATTGACGTGAGCAGAGTCAATTCCGAGGTGATTCGGAGGTCAATCGACCGTGATACACTGGTGACCGGCCTGATTGCCACCAACGAGAAGTCCTTGAAATACGTTCGACGAGATTAATCACATATGTACGAACGATCGATGGCAACCTATTGAGCAGCTCGAAGTGCTAGCGAAGCCTTCATTGACGATCGAGTCTGGCGAGAAGTCACCGACGATAAACGCGTTTGATCAAGTGCAGTTGATGGTTACCTACCTAAGAGCGTCAGCATTGAACGGAAGTGCACCTACGCAGAACGATTACACGAGTACGGAAGTGCACTTACGGAGAAAGACTACCGATGGCTCTGAGTGGGTAGTTTAACCCCTGAATGTTCTAAAGTGTCAAGCAGATCAAAGTCGATACCCCATTGTGCGATTCTACGAAACTGATGAACAAGTACGAAACGCGAACAAAATCACACCTCAAGTCATTGTATCCCCTAGCGGGAATGGATGCACATCAAGTCATCGTATCCCCTAGCAGGAATGGATGTATATCAATGTCGTCGTATCCCCTAGCGGCAATGGATGCATCCTCTTATCCATATCGCTGAGCAGGATTGGGCAAATGGTTATCCTTTTGTATAAAGGAGAATATGATAGCCCTTCGATTGACGAACCGGAGGTGCTGGTCGTGCCTATGGCATACGACATGCTGAGGTCGACTGGACATCCGGTCAACTTCTAGTCCTGCGAACCCCTAGCGGAGAAAACAGGTTACAGACCGCGGACTCAAATGAGTCCGTGGGATCGGCAGCCACCTAGGTGACGTCGTAGACTCCAAAGGTGCAGGGTGGGGTTCCAGACATGTATCTGCTTGGAGCTGCCGCATTCGAGAGTTTCATAGCTAGCGACGAGATTCTCGAGGCATTCGTCAGACGACTTGGTGATTGCACAGGGTTGCTGGGAACTCCATGGAAGGCACCACATATGTGGGAGAAGCCCCTGGACCTGGATGCGCGAGCAGGAGCAGCGGCAGTAGTTGCGGCAAAAGAGTTATCAACAATGCGAAGCTTGAATGACTGCTACCGGCTCCCCGAGTAACGAAGGGAGTACCGGACGGCGGGGGGTTTTCCATCGAGGATAACTCGTTACAACAAGGGCTCCTGGATTACAACCTTCGCTTCCATCTTAAGATTACGAACACAAAGCTAACGAGTACAGATGGAGCGTCGGCGCCTGAAATGGTGTCTTCAGACGATGGCGGCCATATTCCCGCCAAGTATCAGGAATTCACGAAGGTCGTTAGTCAAGCAGAGACGCTGCCACCACACCGGTCAATTGACCATGCGATCGACCCCGGGTACAAGCTGCCATATGGGCGTATCTATTACCTGTTGGAGGTTGAGTCAAGAACTCTAAAGGCCTACATCGAGACAAACCTGGCCAATGCTTTTATCCAGCGGACATTACCACCAGCGCCAATATTTTTGCAAAGCAGCTTGAAACTCTGAAGTTGACTACCGAGCTCTCAATGCAAGCACAATCAAGAATCCATTTCACGAGGGCAAAGTGGAACTTGCCGATATGGCGATACAAGGTTACGTTTAAGTCTATCCTTTTCTTTAAGAAACCCTTACTTAATAAGAGATTCTGCGAGACTTCCAATTGAATGCAGATACAGAAGCACGAAAGCTCCAATGGCAATCGAAACCGCCCTCTAACGAGATATTCGATCAGAATCGACACCGCATTCACCGGCCGCATTTAGTCATCGACGGAGCACCGACTTCAAAAGAGGGGAATGATCGTTACTGAAACCGAGAAACCACTACTTCAAACGATCCCACACCGCAAATGCTGCAATGACTCACCATTACCACCGCAATGCACCCATCATGCTGCAGACGTCAACTGCACTTGGCCTCGTAAGTGCACTTGGCTTGCAGGCGCACTTGGCCTTGTGAGCGCACTTGGCCTCGCCTACGACTTCACTATCGAGCACCTGGAAGTCAATGAGATCTTATCGGCACCACCTGATTATGAAATCAGCCACGAGAAGCCTGTCGGACAGCTCTTGGTGACCCTGACAGTTGAACCCTACAATAACCTCCTACCAGCGATTAAGAAGGCCCTGCCTACTGACCCATTGACGGTCGACGTCTCAGTATATTAGTCGACAACCCAATGGCCACAGCGGAAGCCACAACCGAAGCCGAAGACGAAAGCCAATGGAGTGTCGTCGCTGGAGCTCTGACCTACGAGGGGAGGATATATGTCCCTGCAGATGATGTTCTTCTCTTTCATGACAACCCTGAGTCTTGTCACTTCGAAGCTCTTAAAACTGCTGGGTTAGTCTCTAGGGATTTTTATTAGCATACGATGAACGCGTACATAAGGAAGTATGTCAGCGGTTGCGAATCGCCGGAAGCACCACCGAACGCATCAAATGCCCAATCGGCTGCAATGCTCAATGGACGTAAGAGAAGGCTACCGCATTAGAGCTTCAGAGCCGAGAGCGCGAACGCACCGAATTACATGGTAACTATGACCGTGTATGGAGTACTTACGAATTAGATATATCAATGAATGAATATGCTGGCCTTTATCTCCGAGAGCACCAAACAAAGCCATGACGATAATCGATTGTCGTCGCCGTAGATGGTGGTGATTAACCGTATCAGGCTAGATTTTAGGGTGCCCGCCCAACAGCTAGGCTCAGAAGGGCATGACGTGTGCAAACCCACTTCTTTCGTGGATTCGGAAGTCGAAGGCATTGAAGTCAGAGAATGACTGCCTTGATGCACCTGAAGCATACTGGGTTACTTTGTGAGTACGACCTTATGACACACTTACGAGTTAGATACCGCAACTCGAACGAGCATATACGAATACATGTCCATATATGACTGCAATCGAGGGCCGAACAAGGCCGGAACAAATCAACCACAACTGGAATGGCAACGGAAAGTCGAATCCCAATAACCAATATACGAGTCAACCTGGAGCCAATCGGTGAGACGCATATGATCAATGCCGAGAGCCGTGGCTATCACAGATGAGGTTTACCGTGTGCTTGGATATACGAAAGCACAGAGACATGGAAATCATACGAATTCGGGAGCTCTCAAGAGCAGCTATGATCAACATACGTACATGATGCAATTATGCTAGTTGACTGCTGCAACGATGCGATACCGGCCGCGATTGCCTTGCCCCTGAGATGACGTTCACGAACGCGTTCAACGAAAGAAATCGTATATACCATCGATCGATTATTCGAAATTTGAGTCCGGCATATCACCTGTCAACTACGATATATCGATGCCGAATGACATCCGCAAGTCGGCCAATGGCTTTTACCGATTCAAGCACCATCGAGATAGCACTACAGAGATCAATTGCTTGGATTCAGAGAAACTGGAAGTCCACTTGGACATTCGGAACCATGGACTTGCAAGCCTGCTGGAGCGGCTTCGATTCGGAGGTGGACTTGGAGGAATCAGGGTCAATTGGATGTTTCCTTCTTTTCTCTTCTCTTCTCTTCGTATCTTATGGATCTTGGCCCGTTATAAATGGCGTCGGCACGGGTTTTACCATCACCACTGGAGGTGGAGTTTCCCCGTGCGCCGGATCCGCTGTGAGGTCGCCGCGATGGTACCGATCAGTTGTGGGACTTTTGCAGACGTACGAAGGCGTACGCATCTTATCTTGTCTTCCTTATGTGTATATATATACGCTGCAGCCCAGGAGGTCTGCGGATAAAGATCGGGATGATGTAATGGCGGTGCCAGGTGCACTTGGCCCTCGTAAGTGCGCTTGGCTCCCAAGCGTACTTGGGCCTCGTAAGTGCACTTGACTGCCGAGGCCGGGTAAGTGCCCTTCATATATAATCACCTCGTGAAGTGCTTTTGGCACGCTAGCGATTATCTTACCTACATACCGTACAATTGATATCTTTATCACTTATTCCCGTTTGCAACCTTATCTATGAGTATCTATCCATACAAGGACGTACGTCCTTACATTTTCGAACGTTGAGAAGCTGCTGCGGTTATTACACATGTGGTGTGACACTCCAGAGTGTATAACCGACTTTGGAGCGTCGGCGGCAGCCCAGAGAGCACAATCAGTTAGTCAGAGGGGATCGCAGTCTCCGATCGTAGCGAGAGCTGCTGTTGCAGTGGCTTTCTTCACTTTTCACCACTCCTTTATACGTTTGTAGAAGACACAATCGACTTTGATGTGGCCTGGGAGCCCGCACTGGAAGCAAATGCGCTCATTGTTGTTTCCTCCTTCCTGAGCACGTTTCCGCTTTCTGCATGCATGTGTGGTATGGCTGTCAATTTTGCAATAGGTGCACTTACTCTCGTGGCTATCTCCGCATCCATCGCTTCCACCGCTTCCACCACCACGTCCACCGCGTCCACTGCGCCAACTGCGCCCACGGCCTTGGCCTCGGCCATGGTAGCTGCCACGTTGGGAAAATAGAGCGGCCCCCGTGGATGCGTCTCCAAGTCCCTTGGTAAGGCTGGTTGTATTTTCTTCTTCTAGGAGGTCATACATGGCTTCTTCGGGTGTGGGCAAAGGTCTTCTATGCTTCAGGACCATTAATATCATCGCATACTGTGATGGCAATGACGTGAATATTTGTGTGCGGAAATCGTGATCGGTGATTGCATCGTCTGTATTGTCCAGTTTTGTGCGGTAGTTGCTAGGCCTAGTGAAGTATGCTTTAAGTGCTTCGTCTTCCTTAGGTGTAAAGGCGTACGTCCATGTACGTGTACATATGAGTGTAGATACGGTTGCACACGTGGATTCGAGAATAAGATAGATAGGTGGGTTCAATAGGTAAGGTTATTGATGGTGTGCAAGAGCACTCGCACGAGCTGACTATATACTGGGTGGATGGACGGTTACCCTGCCATAGGCCGGCCGCCATTACATCATCCCCCACTTTATCTGCAGACCTCCTGGGCTGCATACCTGTACATGAAGAGAAGAAACAAATCCAAGCTCGTACGCCCTCGTACGCCCTCGTAAATCCCACAACCGATCGGTGCCATCACAGCCGCCTCACGGCAGATCCGGTGCATGGAGCAATCCACCTCCAGTGGTAGGTGGTAAAACCCTTGCCGACGCCATTTATACCGGGCCAAGATCCATAAGAAACGAAGAGAAGAGAAGAGAAGGAAACGTCCAATTGACCCCTGTATCCTCCAAGTCCATCTCTTCATATCCAAGCCCTCGGCATACCGTAGCTGTTGTAGTGCAGGCTCGGTGGTGCTCGTATCGGTAAACGTCATTGGCTCTCATCATCGATCGGATGTGGTTCGTCGATTATCTAACTCGTGAGCATCCAAGAGAAGATGAAACTTACAATGTAATCAATCAAGTGCGCTTGAGAGCTTCCACTCAGATCGTAGGAAGGTAATCGTCAGGTGCGCTTCAGATCGTCAAGTGCGCTTCAGATCGTCAAGTGCGCTTCGTATTCCAATTCAGGAGCACTTCCGTGCAAACGATAAGGTGCACTTCTGTGCAAACGATGATCGTGATCGCGTCCACTTGAAATCCGGATCATAGGTACAGTCATCCCACCAACCGTCATCGACTACTCTTCGCTTCGTCCTTCGACTTTCGGTTGCCCTCCGACTTTTGCCCTTCGACCTTGCCCTAACACTGAACCGAGAGAGTAGTCTGTCGGCTTTCTCTTGCAGACATCATCTCACTGCCATCGAGGCTCGAGGTTGCGATGAATGCTGCTTCGTCCTGGACGCCGAGCCACCTTCGCAGCTGAACCGAGAGAGTAGTCTTTCTGCTTTCTCTTGCAGACATCATTTCGCTGCCGTCGAGGCTCGAGGTTGCGATGAATGCTGGTTCGTCCTGGATGCCGAGCCGCCTTTGCAGCTTGGATGTCATGAAGATACTCATTGCTCTACAGAGCTCGTACTGGGTGTCAAACGACCGTTGTCATTTGACTTGGTGGCCGCTGCTACCGGTAGTCTTATTTCGTCTTTGGGTCTTATTTCGTCTTCGGCTTCCTTCCGTCTTTTCGACTTCGCCTTGAGCTTGATGGTCTGGCGCGTGTATCAACGCGTCAAGAAAAGGTGGTAATGAGACCCGTAGGATATCTCGAAGTAATTTCTCGTTGATTCGTAGAATTTCCCAATGATAGGTAGCGAGTAGTAATGCGTCGAAAAGGGGTAATTCACGAAATCCCGTGAGCGAAACGTATCTAATTACTCAAGATCAATAACAGTGTAAAGGCATACGTCCATGTACGTGTAGATATGATTGTAGTTACGGTTGCACACGTGCATTCGAGATAAAGATAGGTAGGTGGGTTCAATAGGTAAGGTTATTGATGGCGTGCAAGAGCACTCGCATGAGCTGACTATATACTGGGTGGATGGATGGTTACCCTGCCATAGGCCGGCCACCATTACATTAGGTCGGCAAGCGCGGAAGTGGCGGAGTGTAAGGACGTACGCCCGTGTACGGCCTCGTATGGATAGATACTTAAAGATACGGTTGCAAACGGAATAAGTGATAAAGATATCAATTGTACGGTATGTAGGTAAGATAATCGCTAGCGTGCCAAAAGCACTTCGCGAGGTGATTATATATGAAGGGCGGTTACCCGGCCTCGGCAACCAAGTGCACTTGGGAAGGCCAAGTGCGCTTGGGAGCCAAGTGCGCTTGAGAGCCAAGTGCGCCTGGGAGTGCCAAGTGCACCTGGCACCGCCATTACATCATCCCCCTCTTTATCAGCAGACCTCCTGGGCTGCAGCATATATACATTAAGAAAGACAAGATAAGATGCGTACGCCTTCGTACGACTGCATAAGTCCCGCGACCGATCGGTGCCATCACGGCGGCCTCACGGCGGATCCGGTGCACGGGGAAACTCCACCTCCAGTGGCGATTGTAAAACCCGTGCCGACGCCATTTATACCGGGCCGAGATCCATAAGAAACGAAGAGAAAGAGAAGAGAAGGAAACGTCCAATTGACCCTAGATCCTCCACCTCTAAACCGTAATCCACCTCTGAACCGTAACGCGGCGATGACGTCGATTATCGCCGTGGCTTCCTTGGGTGCTCCCGATGGAACTCGTCGACTAGTTCTTGAGCATTCTGGAGGTTCTCTGCCGGCTCCCAAATCGTACGTAGGTAGTTGTAACCGGCCCACTGAACGAGATAGTGGATCTTCCGGTAGCGTCGCTTGGAATCGAGAATCCGATCGACCTCCCACTCGTCCGTATCATCGACAATCGTCGGTTGCGGTTCCGAAGACGGCTGGCCGATGGCCGGCGGCAAGTACTTATCAAGCAGGGAGACGTGAAACACGTTGTGAATACGCATCGTCTTTGGCAAGTCTGATTTGTAAGCATTCTTGTTGATGTCTTTACTCACCGTGTATGGTCCCACGCGCTTGTAATCTAACTTCTTTGACGCACTCGCCGTCTTGATGTTCCGAGTCGAGAGCCACACCTTGTCTCCGACCTCGAACGTCATCTCTTTGCCGCCGGCGTACTTCGTCTGGCGGGCTTGGGCTTCCAGTAGGATTTCCCGGAGGGTGCGGTGCGTCTCTTCCAGTCCGGCTGCCAAGGTATCTGCTTGGGTCTCTGATTTTAGCTTCGATGGGTCTTTCGGGGCCTTGAACTGTAGTGGTGAATTGTAGTGGTAATTGGCCAAAAAGGGAGTCATCCTTGTCGAAGCATGCACGGCGTTGTTGTACGCGAATTCGGCCAATGGTAGGAGCTCCACCCAGTTATCCTGCTCATAGTTGCAGAAGGCTCGGAGATACTGCTCCATCGTCTGGTTCTGCCGCTCCGTCTGGCCGTCCGTCTGCGGATGAAAAGCGGTCGACAGTCGGTGATCCATACTCATGTGGCTGCAGACCCTCGCCCAGAATCGGCTCGTGAACTGGGTGCCCCGATCGGTGATGATGTTGTCCGGGACGCCGCGTTTGCAGATCACATGCTCGAAGAAGAGCCTGGCCAGCTCCGGTGAGTCGATATCCTTTCTGCAGGGCAGGTAGATCGCCATCTTTGTCAGTCGATCAACGATGACTAGGATCCCCGTGTATTCGGACGCGGTCGATTCTGGCAGGTCTGTGACGAAGTCCATGGTGACGCCTTCCCAGGGTCGTGACGGTGGTGGCAGTGGCATGTTGATTCCATGGCAGGCATGCCGCGGGGCCTTGATTCGGTGACATACTTCGCAGCCGCTGACGTACTTCCTTATGTACGTGTCCATCGTAGGCCAATAGAAATCCCTAGAGACTAGCTCAGCAGTCTTAAGAGCTCCAAAGTGACCGGACTCAGGGTTGTCATGGAAGAGACTTATCACTTTGCCGCGGAGAGCATCGTCCGCAGGGACGTATATCCTCCCCTCGTAGGTCAGAACTCCAGCGACGACGCTCCACTGGTTCTTGTCTTTGGTTTCGGCTTCGTCTTCGGCTTCGGCTTCGGCTGTGGCCATTGGGTTATCGACTAACTTACCCGAGACGTCGACCGCCAATGGGTCAGTAGCCTGGGCCTTCTTAATCGCCGGTAGGAGGTCGTCGTAAGGTTCAACCGTCAGGGTCGCTAAGAGCCGTCCGACAGGCTTCTCGTAGCCGATCTCATAATCGGGCCGTCTCGACGGGCCGTCGGTGGGGTTTTTGGTGCCTTCCAGGTGTTCGATGCTGAAGTCGTATGCCGAGAGAATCTCCGACCACCTAGCTTGTCGCCATGAGAGCACTTTGGACGTTTGGAAATACTCAAGGTTCTTGTGGTCACACCGCACCAGCACTTTGTGACGGGCGCCCTCCAGATAGTGCCGCCATTGCTTGAAGGTCTCGACGATGGCGAGGAGTTCCCGATCGTACGTGTCGTAGTTCTGCTCAGCCGGAGAGCATTTCCGAGAGTAGAA
>MU122287.1:0-25022 GCA_014904905.1 Wilcoxina mikolae CBS 423.85
TCCTAGCAAGGTGTTGGAGCCTTGTACTAGAGCCTTTGCTCCCTCACAGCAGATACAGAGACATCCAATAATGGGGCTGTAAAACCACTGCATTCTCACTATTGTACTAAGTGTCTTACAGATCAGTATGATTGTTTTTGAATATTTCTTTGTAACTAGAGCAGGGGTGACAGGAGGCTGCAGAGCAGAAGTACCTAGCCAGGAGTTTTTTGTTTTTCCTTTGTTCAGTTTCATTTGTTATGCTTGTTCATGGTTATTTGTTTGTACTTCACCGGTCATAGCCTGTGGACTGCATGTTATATGATGAATAAATAAATGAAATAAATCAAAAAGAAATAAATAAATAAAGAAATAAATAAATTAAGTTCTAGGATTGTGATCTTTCCTTTGGAATATAGACATCCACAGTTGTTGTATCTTGGGTTTAGTTAATGAGAAATGACTTCTTTCTGTTCTTAAGGATACCTGAGAATGAGTTCAGTACTCCAAATATGCTGGTCATATAGTACCCACAAGCAAATATATGACTATCACATCATCTTCTAAAACATCCTGATACTCTATAGGGTTACTAAACCACAATCCGTTGCGATTGGAGCTGTGTCAAAAGGCATTTCATTATGGTTTCCACACGAAAAGAATGAACATGCAAGGTCTCAGTCGAAGCACTTCAACCTGAACTCAAGAAAGCAAAGCAATATCCTCCAGAGCAAAAGACTGGTTCAAGACCCACAGTACGTATGTTTAATTCATTCAAGAATAAGAAGAACATCCTGGTGAGTGTCCTTCTGGGTGCAGGGTGTGATATACCTATGATGTCAACACAGTGGACCAAGTCTAATGGTATTACATTGGTAAATTGAACAGAACCAAAGTCAGTAGAGAATTTCAATGGTGAGATTATAGAAGGAGTTGGATGGCAGTCTACCTTTCTAGTCACTCTTCATTATGAAAACTATTATACCAAAGAAACCTTCGAAATCTGTCCTATGGAATCAGCAACAGATATCACGTTACCTTACTGATGGATTGTCAAGCATAGAGCACTCAGAGGAGTCACTGAAGAAGATGATAAAGTCCAATTGATATCTACGCATTGTCATCAGCATTGTACAAAGGCAGCTGTTGGTACATTCTCGATCGAATATGACAATAATATTTCCAAGTTTGGTACTGATCCACGGTGGATCAGAGTGATTGGATCTATGCATATTAATGCAGCACAAGAAATTGAAATCGATTGGGTCGAGCGAATTCCATCGCAGTATCGTGACTTTCAGTCAGTTTATAATGGGAAAACTGCCAACGTTCTACCGCCACATCGATTGTTTGATCATGCAATAGACTTAAACGATGGCGAGTAACCTTAGTGGGATCCCATCTAGACTTTTTATGAAAAAGACCTTTCGGTCCTTAAAGTGTATCTAAAACAAATGCTTAATTCTGGCAAGATCCGTCCAAGCACATCACCAGCTGGAGCACCAATACTCATTGTTCCAAAACCTCATGAAAGGGGTTTAAGGTTGTGTTTGCAATACGGAGAACTCAACCCCATCACAATTATGAACCAGTACTCTTTGCCACTTGTAAACGAGCTTAGGGAGAGAGTTAATGGCTCCAAATGTTTTACGAAGATTGACCTGAAGGCTGGTTATAATGTTATTCAGATGAAACCTGGTGACGAATGCAAAACAACATTTCGTACAAGATATGGACTCTACGAATAACTGGTTATGCCCTTTGGATTGGCAAATGTGACAGCCTCATTCCAATATATGCGAGATCGTTTATTTATTTATTTATTTATTTATCATAAAGCATGCAGCCTGCATGCTATGGCCGGTAAAGTACAAACAAATAACAATGAACAAGCACCACAAATGAAAACGAACAAAGGAAAAACGAAAAACCCCTGACTAGGTAGTACTGCTCTGCAGCCTTCTTTTACCCCTGCTCTAGTTACAAAGAAATATGGAAGAAATCATGGTGGTCTGTAATGCACTTCGTACAATAGTGAAAAATATATCAGTTTCATGTTGCCTGGTCCTGCATATTACGCAGGTTCTCCCCCTGGAGTTTGCCCTCCTCCACCCTTCCCCTTTCACCTTCGCTCATTCTCTCCAACCACATCTCCCCCATCTGATTCTTCCTCATGCCCCTCATCCACCTGTCCACTCTCACTCTGATATTCCTCCACCATAATTTTCACAGTTCCCTGACCTACAATCCGATTGTCACCTTGTCCAAGGTATTTATCATCACGCAATTGGCCCAGGAATCATCTTCGTATTGCGATATGTGTATCAGGCAGAAAGTGTTTCAAAGGTTTCATTACTTATTCGGTATATAGAAGATGCTTCCAGAGATATTGAGAGTGAACCACTCCAATATCGTTCCGCATTCTTTGTCTTTCGCTTTGATATAAGGGACATTTCAAAAAAGAATATTCTGGTAACTGGGGACCTTCATAGCAACATGGATAGTGGGGTGAATCAATAGAGTTCGTTGGTATTTTGTATAGATAACTGTGGAAGTAACCATGGCCTGTTCGTAATTGTGTGACAGTTGAGGTAAACTGGCAGTTACCACTGGTGAAGATCTGGTCTGGCTTGATATGGAAAGTTCCAACATAGTTATTTCCCTTTGCTGGGTGTCTGATCTACCACGTCCTCCATTCCTGCAATTTAACTGCTCAGGTTACCCTCTTGAGGTAGGATAAGATGGTATGATAGTAGGTAGGTAGTTTTTCGAGAGTGGCCTTTTTTGCCAACTTGTTAGCAAGTTCGTTTCCAGGTATATCTGTATGGCCAGGAACCCATTGTACTGTAATGGTAGTCTTGAGTGCATGGAGGTTGTTGGAGATATTGGAGAGTGCTAGGGAAGTGGACTGTCCAGAAGCAAGTTTGAAAGTATTGAGACGTTGTATGGCAGCTTAATTGTCTGTGAAGATCCATATGTGTCTTTTGGTGAGGTTTTTACGTTGATATATCTGAAAGCATTTCTGTGCAGCTTTAAGAATTCCAAGTAATTCGGCATTGTAAACTTCTTGTTGATGGCCCATTGGATAGGTTGCTTCTATGACTGCTTCTTCTGTCATTTCCACAACAGTTCCTACCCCTATTCATTCCATTAACATTGCATCCTGTTCTTCATGGACTTTAGCTTCCTTTTCTTTTCAGTGCAGACTACTATGTGTTTTGATTCTGCTTGCAATCCCTGGTGAACAGGCAGTAGTAGAGTAGGTTTCGATCTCCGAACTGTTTGGAATCCATGGACTGAGGGTAGATAACATTTGGATTACATGTGTTTCAAATTTGCTCTTATTCTGTTGCATGCTGTCCCAAAGAATCCAGGATCCATTTGTATTACTAGATTCGGAAGATTCATAGAATGGAGAGAATGTCAATGGACAACATTGTTGGACTGGGTGCATTTCAGGAAATGTAAGTATTCGAATTGCATATTTTCTTCACATGTGATTAAGTCATACAGTCTCTGCAGGCAGGACAGATTTATGGTGTAGGGCTATTGTTAGTGATGTACGGAAGGCTCGAAATCTACTACGAAGATCTGTATTCTCATCTGTCTCAAACTTCTGTTCATATTTTGCTTGCCCCTTCCACCACACTTCAGCTCCGAAGTTACAAACAGGTATAACACATGCATTGTATAGTTGGCGGACTGTGCTAGGGGTCAATCCTGATTCTGTATTGGCTAGTGATGTGAGGGCTCCAAGGACTCTTTTGCCACTTGCGGCCTTCAGCATAACATGGTGTTTGAAGTTGATTTTCCTGTCAAACCAGATACCAATCCACCTTACTACATCTGGGCTGATACCCTGTATACCAGGTGATATGGTTGTACCGTTGGGCAGGGTAATCATTTCATCATCTGTGGTATCTCCATTTTGTTTATTGAGGAAATACATCATCTCTGACTTTGAGTCGTCAAATCATACAGCATTGTTCTCGACCCATTTGAAAGTTGTTCGTCCAGCTGCTAGGCAACCTGCATTATAGGTTTTGTTTTACTTCAAACTACAATCACAATATCATCGATGTAGCTTGGAGTTCAGAAGTCTGGGTAGTGGATTGTGATTTCGTAGCAGAGAGGACTGATATACAGGAGGAATAGAATAGGTGATACGGGTGATCCTTGGGAGATTCCCGTTCGGACAGGACTGGGGTCTTCCTGTCTTCTATCGAATGCCAGTGATGTTGTACGGTTGGATAAGAAATGTTCTCCCCAAAAGAGAATTGGTATTGGGTAGCCCAGTTGTCATGGGGTTTGGGGGAGGTGGTCTTTAGATACACTGTCAAATATACCGCTTACATCCATAAAGTGGGCAGTGATGATTTCTTTTGCTTGCTTTCCTTGTTCAATTTCATATGTACGTGCCATGGCGGTATCAATAGCAGAACGTTGTCTTCGTCCCCCTATTTGATCTTTGTATAGTAGGTTGTATTTTTCAATTATATATGCGAGTCAGTTTGCCATCAGCTTTTCAAGTATCTTCGAAAGGCAATTGAGCAGGGTAACTGGTTGGTAGGCCTTAGATATTGAATAATCAGGTTTTCCTGGTTTGGGAATAATCACAGTTGTTGCTTGTCGCCAGCAGGTAGGGTGGTATCCTGTGGTTCCGAATAATGCAAACAGACTGTTGAATTGTTCGGTGGCTGCTAAGTAGGCATGTCGGAGACAGAAAAAGTGATGTTTGTCAGGTCTGGAGACTTTGTGTGGTGCAGATATAAAGATTACTTCATTGATTACGGTAGGGGTAAAGGTGACCCATAGCAGAGTTTGTCGATTGCTGATATCAATCGGGTGAGATTTAACTGGTACGGGAGAGATCATTGTAGATTGGAAAAGGGCATCCTTTTCTTCAACAGTGACAGCTATTATGTTGGAGAATGACAGTGGTGGTGTTCTCTGGGTTTTACTTGGTTTGGTTTAATGGAGGGCAGTAAATATATCAGTACCTTATGTATTTGCTAACAATTCAATCCACATTGATGTTTTGGAGGTGTAGATTTCCCAGAAGTATTGGTTCCGAACAGCTTTGAACTTGATATGATCACTGTCAAGGCGAATGTTCTTCTACTGGTTCTGGGATTGGTTCATATTTGTTCGAGACATTTTGAGTTGGGGTGTCCACCAGCATTTGGAATGCGTTGTAAGTTGGAGGACAGGGGTGGATATCTTTACTGCATCAACAATCATGTCTCGTAACAGTTCATCCGATTTAGCAAGGTTTGATTCAGTTGGCTGTTCGTATAGGTATTGCCAGACCATTCTTGAGGCATGGGAGAGTATATTGGGAATTTTGGAGAGTATATCCCAATCTGTTTTATTCCCATTGTTAATTATTTTGTTGGAGTTGGTGGTAATTAGTTCAGATTCTGCCACAATATCGAATCGAATTATTGCATGGTCTGAGCCATTTGAAGCATCGTCATCCACACCCCAATTTATAACTGAATTGTAGTTGACTGGAGATGTAAAGGCAAGGCTGATAATAGAGGTTCCCTTGCCAGTTTGGTAATAGTATTTTAGTGTGTCCGGTTCATTGAGGAGGGAAAAGTTGTTAGTTTCCACGATCTGAACAATTTCCTCTACATGTTTGGATATTTTGAGTTGTGAATTCCACCATATATGATGGACATTCATATCACCAGCAATAATGTATCGTTCAGGAAATGGAATTTTGGTGAAGCTTCTTCAGATGGTATAGAGGTTAGACAATCTTTTATGATCATTATAAATATTGAAGACTGTGATCGGTGCAATTGAGGGAGTTGATATTTCAAGGACTTGAATATCTGGATCCTGGCTGATATTTGTACATGGAGAGCGTTTGATATAGGGGTTGTTTTTGGCCACATAGGCAATTGTCCTATTGTGTTTTCTTAAGTTTTTAGGTGGTATCAGAAGCTCAAATCCTGGGTGTGTTGTAATAAATGTATTGTCTGAGTTGAATCCAGGTTCTTGGAGTAAAAGAAGATCGGCCATTCCAACTGCAAAGTCAAGAAGTGTACTGATAACTAAGGAGGAACGGTTGCAATTATGTTGTATTATTCGAATTCTTGTTGATGAATTAGAAGGTAGTTTAGGTATGGATGGAGGCTGAGTGATCTTTCATAAACTTGGCTCGTACTTCAGCACGGAGGGTATTGATTGTTGGGCATTTGGAATTATTGGCCGGGTGATTTCCCTTGCAGTTGACACATGTGACAATATCGTGGTCACACTGTACCTTTGCTGGGACCTGATCCACATGAGTGGGAAGTAGTTTTGTGAGATTTGGTACATATATTACATATGGCAGGTTGTTTGCAGCGAAGATAGGAATGGCCAAATTATTAACAATTAGTACATTGATCGGTTGATCGGGATGCCACATATCATTTAGCCTTGAGTATTGTTCGGTCTACTTGAACTCTGTTGTCTTGTAAAAGCTTTGCTTCGTGTTCAGTACGGACTGCAATGACCATTGTGATTGCTGGTCTTGGTGTTTGATCGCTGGCTTTGTCAGGGATCGTGATAGGATTGTAAGCTTGATATGATTGTTGTTCATCTCAATATCTTCTTTCAACAATTGCATTTCCGTTTCACACTTGGGAAACATATTAATGTCAATGGAATGAACCATTATTCAGATACAGGATTCTTGTTTTTTGAGACTCTGGGTGTTTGTAGCAACTGAACAAACTTTTTCCTCAATAGCAGCTTTGTAAGATAGTACCAATTCAACAGGGCACACATCAGCAGCAAGGAGCACCAGGTTGTATTTGTAGTTTGTAGAAATATAGCCAATATTGGCCAAGGGGTCAGCCTGGCACCTGGGAAGGGTGGCATCGATTGCAAGCTTAAGTTGGATAAGGTGAGCAGTGACTGGTTGATCACTGTATCGGGTAATTATCAGTGTACGTTGTGTTTTGGTAATGGGATGAAGATTCAGGGTGTTTTCATTCTTGTCTTTCAGGGTATCTTTCTTTGCACACACTGATGCAATTGCCGACCATAATGTGGGCATTGGAAAAATCCCTTCTGGAACTGCTAGTGTTAGTAGGTCTGGGGATACTGGCGGTATATCTTTCTGGGAGACTTGAATTTGCACAAGATGTTCGACTCGTTGTCCAAGGGTGGTGATAGTGTTGAGGGCAAATTCATGTTCAGTTTCAATTGAGGCCAAGCAAGTTGCCAATATTCGGTTTTGGGTGGTAAGACGTTTGTTGATTTTAAGAATATCCTTGTAAAGTAGTACAAGGATGGCTTTGAATACCTGATGAATTCTATCTTCATCTTCATCGTTTGGATCCAATTTGTTGGTTACGGGGTTTTGATAATTTTCATCTTCAGAATTATCATCATCTTCAGAGCATTGGTTTTCAATCCCATCATTCTCTGGGATATCTCCAAGATCCAAATGTTCATCTTCAGAGTTTCTGATATTTTCAGGGTTGGTTGGTTGTTGAAGTGGGAATAATGGTTGGAGTGGTCCAGAGGGTGTTCTGTGCTGAGCTGTGCCAATGGCCATACAGGTCCTTCAATGTGTGCGAGTAATGTTGAGCTGTAAATTTGGTGACCTCGACTGCAGTCAGTGTAAGCTACCATGTTTGCCCTTCCTTGGTCGTTATGATATGTAGCCTGTATGAGCTGTACTTGATGTAGCTGGGGCATCTATTGTGGAGAGTGGGTCTAAGCTTGCGTTTGGATAAACATGCATTCCGAATATACTGGATGTATCAGGCTGCGGCGGGGGTGGTATAGGATCTGATATGAATGCCTTGCCAGAGTTCACTGTATTCTAAATATGTTACAGGTATTGTATTTTTCTAAGTATGTTTAAATTGGTAAATATCCAAAGTGTGGATGTTGTTATATGTGGCCTCAGTATCACCTGTACCCTGAGGGGATTACAGCTTTACCTCTTTTGTCCTAGCAAGGTGATGGAGGCTTGAACTAGAGCCTTTCCTTTCTCACAGCAGATACAGAGACACCCGTAATGGGGCTGTATTTATTTATTTATTTATTTATTCAGCATACAGTATGCAGCCCGCAGGCTATGGGCAGTAAAGTACAAACAAATAACCATGAACAAGCATAACAAATGAAACCGAACAAAGGAAAAACAAAAAACTCCTGGCCAGGTAGAACCGCTCCGCAGTCTCCTATCACCTCTGCTCTAGTTATAAAGAAATATTCAAAAACAATCATAGTGGTCTGTAACACACTTAGTACAATAGTGAGAAAATTGTCAGTTCCATTCGGCCTGGTCCTGTATATCATGTGGGCTCTCCCTCTGGAGTTTACCCTCCTCCACCCTTCCCCATTCTCCTTTGCTCAATCTATCCCACCACACCTTCCCCTTTCGATTCTTCCTCCTGCCCCTTATCATTCTCTCCACTGTCGCTCTGATATTCCTTCACATCATTGTTGACAGTTCCCTCACCCACAATCCAATTGTTACCCTGTCCAAGGTATTCATCATCACAGAGTTGGCCCAAGAACCACCTTCATGTTGCTATATGTAGGTCGTGCAGTAAATGTTTCAAAGTTTGCATTACTTTGTCGGTATATAGAAGATACTTCCAGAGATATCGAAGGTGAACCACTCAAATTTCTTTCTGCATTCGTTGTCTTTCGCGTTGGTATAAGGGGCATCTCAAAAGAAGATGTTCTGGTGACTGGGAACCTCCATAGCGACATGGACAGTGTGGGGAGTCAACAGAGTTTGTTGGTATTTTGTATAGGTAACTGTGGAAGTAACTATGGTCTGTTCATAATTGTGTAACAGTTGAGGTAAACTGGCGGTTACCACTGGTGAAGATCTGATCTGGTTTGGTACAGAAAGTTCCAACGTAGTTCTTTCCCTTTTGTGGCCGTCGCATCTAACACTGGCCCCATTGCTGCATTTAAGCTACTCGGATTACCCTCTTAAGGTAGGATAAGGAGATATGATAGTAGGTAGGTAGTTTTTCGAGAGTGGCCTGTTTTGCCAACTTGTCGGCAAGTTCGTTTCCAGATACCTCTGTATGGCCATGAACCCATTGCACTGTGATGGTAGTCTTGAGTGCATGGAGGTTGTTGGAGATATTGGAGAGTGCCAGGGAAGTGGAGTGTCCAGGGCCGGGTTTGAAACTATTGAGACGTTGTATGGCAGCTTGATTGTCTGTGAAGATCCATATGTGTCTTTTGGTGAGGTTATTACGTTTACATATCTTAAAGCTTGTTTGTACAGCTTTAAGAATTCCAAGTAATTCGGCATCGTAAACTTCTTGTTGATAGCTCATTGGGTAGGTTGCTTCCATGACTTCTTCTCTTGTCATTTCCACAACGGTTCCGGCCCAATATTTTTCTTCAACATTGATCCATCCGTATAACAAACATTATTGTGGTCATCTTTTTTCAACATTGTGTACTGGGTTTCGTGGGCTTTGGCTTCCTTTTCTTTTGGGAGGGGACTACTTTGTGTTTTGACTCTGCTTGCGATCCATGGTGGGCAGGCGGTGGTAGAATAGGTTTCGATCTCCGAGCTGTTTGATATCTATAGACTGAGGGTAGATAATATTTCGATGAGGTGTGTTTAAAATTTGCGATCATTTTATTCCATGCTGTCCCAAGGAATCCAGGGTCCACTTGTATTACTGGCCTCAGGAGATTCATAGAATGGAGGGAATGTCTTTGGGCAACGTTGTCGGATTGGGTGCATTTCAGGAAATGTGAGTATTCGAATTGCATATTTTCTTTGCATGTGATCAAGTCATACTGCTACTGGGGGGAGGACAGATTTGTTGTGTAAGGCTATTGTTGGTGATGTATGGAAGGCTCCAAGTATACATCGAAGAGCTGTATTCTGAACTGTTTCAAACTTCTTTTAATATGTTGCTTGCCTTTTCCACCATACTTCGGCTCCAAAGTCACAAACAGATATAACACATGGATTGAATAGTTGGCCAACTGCACTAGGAGTCAATCCTAATTCGGTATTGGCTAGTGATTTGAGGTCTCCAAGAGCTCTTTTGTCACTTGCGGCCTTCAGCATAATATGGCGTTTGAAGTTGATTTTCCTGTCAAACCAAATACCAATCCACCTTACCATGTTTGGACTGATACTCTTAGTGCCAGGGGAAATGATTGTGCTATTTAGTAGGGTAGTCCTTTCATTGTGTGTGGTATTGCCGTTTCGTTTATTGTGAAAATACATCATCTCTGACTCTGAGTCGTCAAATCGTACAGCATTGTTTGCGGCCCATTTGAAAGCTATTCGTGCAGCTGCTTCCATGCAACGGGCATTATAGGCTTTTGATTTACTTCGAACCATCATGGCAACATCGTCAATGTAGCTTGGAGTCCAGAAGTAGGGGTAGTGGATTGTGAGTTCGTAAAAGAGAGGACTGATATACAGGAGAAAAAGAATTGGTGATGCGGGTGATTCTTGAGGGATTCCTATTCGGACAGGACTGAGCTTTTCCTTTCTTCTATCGAATGCCAGTGCTGTTGTGTGGTTGGATAAGAAGTGTTCTATCCACCATTGAATTGGTATTGGATTGCCTATTTGTCGTAGGGTTTGAAGGAGACGATCTTTGGATACATTGTCAAATGCACTGCTTACATCCATAAAGAGGACAGTGGTGATTTCTTTTGCTGTCTTACCTTGTTCAATTTCATGTGTAAGTGCCATGGCAGCATCAATAGTAGAACGATGTCTTCGTCCTCAAATTTGATCTTTGTATAGTAGGTTGTATTCTTGAGCCATGTATGCAAGTCGGTTTGCCATC
Organism: Wilcoxina mikolae CBS 423.85; assembly: GCA_014904905.1. Classification (NCBI taxonomy): domain Eukaryota; kingdom Fungi; phylum Ascomycota; class Pezizomycetes; order Pezizales; family Pyronemataceae; genus Wilcoxina; species Wilcoxina mikolae. The sequence goes on from MU122287.1 coordinate 10,782, forward strand.
ATCTTTTCGAGTATCTTGCCAAGGCAATTGAGAAGAGCAACAGGTCGGTAGGCCTTCGGTATTGAATAGTCAGGTTTTTCAGGTTTGGGAATAATCACCGTCGTTGCTTATTGCCAGCAGGTGGTGTGGTATCCTGTAGTTCCAAGTAATGCAAACAGACTATTAAATTGTTTGGTAGCTGCTAAGTAGGCATTTCGGGGACAGTGAAAGGGAAGTCCATCAGGTCTGGGGGCTTTGTATGGTACAGAGGTAAAAATTGCTTCTTTAATTTTGGTAGGGGTAAATGTGACCCATGGCAGAGTTTGTCAATTGCGGACATCAGTCAGGAGAGGTGCTACTGATAGGGGAGGGAATATTTTTGATCAGAAAAGGGCAGCCTTTTCTTCGAAAGTAACAGCTATTTTGTTAGAGAATGACAGTAGTAATATTCTCTGGGTTTTTCTTGATTTGGTGTAACGGAGAGCAGTAAATATTTCAGTACCTTGTGTGTTTGCTAAAATTTTAATCCACATTGATGTTTTGGAGGTGCAGATATCTTGGAAGTATTGGTTGCAAATAGCTTTGAACTTGATATGATTGCTGTTGAGGCGAGTTTTCTTCTACTGCTTCTGGGCTCGGTTCATATTTGTTCAGGAGATTTTGAGTTGGGGTGTCCACCAGCATTTTGAATGTATTGTAAGTTGGAAGACAGGTGTAGATGCCTTTACTGCATCAAGAATCATGTCTTGTAGTAATTCGGCAGATTTGTCAATGTTTAATTCAGTTGGCTGTTTGTCTAGGTATTTCCAGACCATTTGTAAGGCATGGGAGAGTGTATTGAGAGTTTTTGGAAAATATGTCTCAATCAGTTTTATTCCAGTTGTATCATATCGTATTGGAGTCGGTGGTAACTAGTTCAGATTCTGCCACAATTTCGAATCGAATTGTTCCATGGTCTGAGCCGGTTGAAGCATTGTCATCTACTGTCCAGTTTATAACTGAGTCGTGGATAGCCTGTGCTGTAAAGGAAAGATCAATAATATAGGTTTCCTTACCAGTTCGGTAGTAGTATGTTGGGGTGTCCGGTTTATTGAGGAGGGAAAAGTTGTTCGTTTTCATGATCTGGACTATTTCGTCCACACGTTTGGGTGTTTTTGTTTGTGAAATCTACCATGAATGATGAGCATTCATATAACCGGCAATAATACATTGTTCTGGCTATGGGATATTGGTGAAACTTCTTGGGATAGTATAAAGGTTGGAGGATCCTTCATGTTCATTATAAATATTGAAGATTGTGATCGGTGAAATTGGGGGAGTTAATATTTCAAGGACTTGAATATCTGAATCCGGGCTGATATCGGTTCGTGGGGAGCATTTGATATAGGAGGTGTTTTTGGCCACATAGACAATTGTCTTATTGTGTTTTCTTAAGTTTTTAGGTGGCATCAGAAGCTCAAATCCTGGGTGTATTGTTATGAATGTGATGTCTGGATTGAATCCAGGTTCTTGGAGTAAAAGAAGGTCAGCCATTCCAACTGCAAAGTTCAGAAGTGAATTGATAACTAAGGAGGAACAGTTGCAATTATGTTGTATGATTCGAATTTTGGTTGATGAATAAGAAGGTTGTTTAGACATGGGTGGGGGCTGGATGGTCTTTCATAAACTTGGCTTGTACTTCAGCATGGATGGTGGTGATTGTTGGGCATTTGGAATCTTTGGCCCGATGATTTTTCTTGCAGTTGGAATCTTTGAGAACATCATGATCACATTGTTTTCCCTTGCTGAGATATAATCCACATGAGGGGGAAGTAGTATTGTGAGGTTCAGCACAAATATTACATATGGCTGGTCGTTTGCATCGAAGGTAGGAATGGCCAAATTGTTGACAATTAGTACATTGATCGGTTGGTCGTGATACCACATATCGTTCAGCCTTGCATGTTTTTGTGTCTACTTGAACTCTATTGTCTTGTATAAGCTTTGCTCTATATTCAGTGCAGACTACAATAACCATTGTGGTTGCTTTTTTATGAGGTCGTGTCTCTGGCTTAGTCAGAGATCGTGATAGGGGTGAGAGCTTGATATGATTGTTGTTCATGTTGATATCTTCTTTCAACAATTGCATTTCCGTTTCACCCTCAGGAAACATATTAATGTCGATGGAATAAAACATCATTCAGATCCAGGCTTCATGTTTTTGAGACTCTGGGAGTTTGTATCAACTGAGCGAACTGTTTGTTCAATAGCAGCTTTGTGAGCTAGTACCAATTCAACAGGGCATGTATCAGCAGTAAGGAAGACCAGGTTGTGTTTGTAGTTTGCGGAAACATGGCCAATATTGGCCGAGGTGTCAGCCTGACACCTGCAGAGTGTGGCGTTGATTGCAAGTTTAAGTTGGGTAAGTTCAGCAGTGACTGGTTTATCACTGTATCGTGCAATTACCAGTGTGCATTGTTGTTTGGTGTGTGGGTGGAGGTTGAGGGTACGTTCATCCTGGTCTTTCGGGGGGTCTTTATTTGCGCATGCTGATTCAATTGCTGACCATAATGTGGGCCTTGGAGAAGTCCCTTCCGGGACTGCTGCTATTAGTAGGTCTAGAGGTGCTGGCAGTGCATCTTTCTGTAATGCTTGAAATTGTAGAAGATATTCAACTCGTTGTCCAAGGGTGGTGATAGTATTGAAGGCAATTTCATGTTTGGTTTCAATTGAGGCCAAGTGAGTTGCCAATTTTCGGTTTTGGGTGGTAAGATGTTTGTTGATTTTAAGGATATCCTTGTGAAGTAGTTCAAGGATGGCTGTGAGTACCTGATGGATTTGGTCTTCGTCATTGTCATTGGGATCCAATACGTTGGTAATGGAGTTTTGATAGTCTTCATCTACGGAATCATCCTCATCGTCAGAGCTTTGATCATCAATCTTGTCATTCTCTGGGGTATCTTCAAGATTCCGATCTGCATTCCCAGAGTTTCCGATATTCAAGTTGTCCGGGTTGGTTGGTTGTTTCGGTGGAGATGATAGTTGAAGTGGTACAGAGGTTGCTCTGTCATGAGCTGAACTGATAGTCCTACGAGTACTGGAGCGTGTATGAAAAATATTGAGCTGTGAGTATGGTGAGGTTGACTGCAGTCTGCGTGAACTACCGTGTTTGCCCTTGCATCCTCATTTGGATATGTAGCCCGTGTGGATTGTTGTTGATATAGCTGGGGTATCTATTGCGGAGAGTGGATCTGCACAGGGATTTGGATAAAGATGCATTCCGTACGTACTTGAAGTACTGGATTGTGGTGGAGCTGGCATGGGATCTGACTTGATTGTCTTGCCAGAGTTCACTGTATTCTAAATATGTTACATCATTGAAATTTTCTAAGTATTGTGAAATTGATAAAAATCCGACGTGTGGATATTGTTATATGTGTCCTCGGTACCACCTGTATCCAGAGGGGGTTAGAGCTTCACCTTCTTTGTCCTAGCAAGGTGTTGCAGCCTTGTACTAGAGCCTTTGCTTCCTCACAGCAGATACAGAGACACCTATAGCGACAAGGAAACCTCAGGGAGGCCTACTATGTGATGGGGCTCTAAAACTACTGCAAGAAAGGAAGTACAACTGAACTCTGGAGGATCCACCCAAAGACTCTGGGGGTCAATAGCGGTAAAGTAGCCGGACATTGTCGCCTACAACCTGGTAGGTCTGCTGGGTCCCAGTGGACAAAAGTATGCAAAATGCGCGAAAATTGGAGAAATGGGCATTGCCAACTCAAATCTTGTCAGATTAAGCTGAACCATCGGCAGGGTAGACGTGAAAGGTTGGTGAGTGTGTGATATCAAGGGCGTTCCAAACGGACGAACACTTGTAGAGAAACGATGAGATTGGAAATTGTATTTTTGGCTTCGAGAGATTTTGGCCCAGACAGTCTGGAGTTTGTAGGGAGGTAAGGAAGGTCCGTTCTAAGGGCGTTCAGGGCCGCTGAATCAATTGCCATTGTCCATTTGTGAATTGGAGTTGATTCCATTGAGATAGAGGGGGGGGAGTTGTGAAAAAGTGACTTTTCGATGAATTTGTATAACAATTGTACATATTGAGCTATTGGTCTGAAAATGCAGCGTGGGCCTTGTTTATATGTAGACTCAATGCTCCCAAAGTATGAAGTCAATTGGAAAAGAATAGGCTGTTGAATTATCGGTGGGGGCTCTTTTGCAGGGGGGGGAAAAAGAGGAATAAGGGGACCAGTTTTCCACCCAACAACAATAGAGGTCCTGTGAAAGAGATGCCCTACCTTATGGGGGGTAATCAGGGGTAAGGAATCGATTCGCAGTATCCGTTTGTCGATAGCTGTTGTGGTTGTTGACTTATTTTCGAAAAATGTGTTTGCTGGTGTGGTTGTCACTTTTAAAAGATAGCTTCAACTGAAGTATTCCTTTGCTAACAATATAATGTAACACTGGGAGTGTCACCTCAGGTTTACCAGTACAAGTAGTATCCTTACTGCTTTTAGGAATTGCTTGCAATAGAAGTTATGAAGATTCGTTCAGAATGTAAAAGTCACTAAGAAAATTTAAGACAAAGATATTTAGCTTTTCAATGCATATATTGTTAAGGTTTATTGTCCTTGTCAAGAAGCTTGCCCTTCTACTCTTGGAGATTCTAGTGGTCTTTATACCTCTTTCCTCTTGCTCTAGCAATTACTTCTATTTAAGATTTTCTCATGATCTTCACTACCTTACCACCCTTGGTACCAATATCCTTTTCTGTCTTTCACTGCTCTGCCAAACCTTCACTATCTGTCCCCTTAGATCTTCTAATCAGATGAATAGTATCTCTACAGTCATCTGTCCTTCGAACCTCAGCAGTCCAGACCTATTGTATTCTTTCAATCTCTCAACTTCCAGGCGAATAGTATCCTTTCGATTGTGAGGTACATCAAGGCTTCGTCAGCTATGATGCAAACTCAGGTACTTTTATATCTACAGCCTTTCAGCTGTCTTCACATTATCAGTGGCCTGAGCTGGCAGCATCTCGATCCAGTAAGTACCTTTTGTTCCTTATCAATGGTATGGTTACCTCTATAACAGCGTATCTGATTTCGTTGGTTGTGATAACAGAATCGAGTTATATATTGTGGATATTTGATGATGTGCAGGGATGGTGCTTGTACCATCCTGATTCAGCAATCATCGAGTGATCATAGGTGACTCTGCTTCGAGTGTACTCAGTGGTATGTAACATGTGAGGGATAATATTTCAAGCCTTATAATGTCAATTGAGGATTGAACATCATGTGATTTTTCTGTGGCATCACAACTGATAATTACAAACTTAATCTGCTCCACATGATGCAAATCAGTATGTTGCAATTTTACATGTTATAGATTTATAAGCTTCTCAATCGGTATACAGTATATCAATAGTCAAATGATATTTTACTGTTGAAACCTGAATACTTTGGTGAAATAAAGCCAAGATCGATAGATAATAAGATATCATGGTGGAATAGAGCAGACTTCAAGATGATCATATCTTTTATTTTACTCATTGTATGTAATGCACTGCTCATATTCTACACAGTACAGAGTATTTAAATTTGTAATTGATCAGTTTCTTGTCCTATTAAATTCCATTTCTTTTCCGAGTATATAGTATGTGATAATGAAATGCTAGATTATATAAGCAATGTTCCACATTGCTTTCTTGATTTCAAGAATGGATAGTTATAGGTTCATGACTGGATACAACTTGCACAAGAAGTCAAAGAGTGAATATAAAATGATGTACTGAGCATGATACTGATTTGAATGTGGTTTCAAACAAAAAGATAACAGCTGCCATTCAATAATACATTCATGATATTTGGAGATGTATTGTTTATGCAGAAATTGTCATATATATATTAAGATGCTAGCAATTTCAATTTCTCTAGATCTATCTCGTACTGTATATTCAACAGTAGATATAATAGTTTGGATCACTCCAGCAGTAGTTTATTGGATATTGGAGAAACTCCTTATTAGAACCAGATGAAACTCAGATTTAATTCCTTTTTATACGATAAGTCTAATAAAATAATTTACATTCATCTTCAGAGTAATATCTTCACAGTTAGAAAATTCAATCGTGAAAAATATGATAAACACATGCCATTCTACAAACAATATCAGATGCAATGACAAAGATATAACAGAAGTGATAATTCCAATGATGTATAAATATCACCTACTAAGGTTGATATCTGATACCAGTACAGATAACGAGTGACAGTCAAGAATGTATAAGGCCTCTTGTACATTATCAGTAATGACAATATTCTCACTAGTCTATATAATACTAACCGTTGTTTCCTATATTGCAAGAAGTTCAATATTGCTTCAGAAGATCACTTAAACAGTACTGCTACTATCATTAATCTATTGCAAGTCAACTCACACAATATTTATTGCAAGCACATCGACCAGATATTTAGATATACTGGGTCGATATTACAATGTATTACAGGGCTGTAGACAATATCATATGGTAGAACCATTCCAGCTGGAAGTTGTCCATGTACACAGTTAGTATACCTTTTGGCTAGCACATATTGAAGGGATAATACCTGCCAAGAGTTGAATGCTGAAAAATATATTTCAGCTTGTGGAATTAGTGATACCATCAATTAATAGGGCTTCTACGGTTTTTATTGCTGAAAGTATTGTACGAGTCATACACTTGATCTTAGAGAAGTTTATTCATCATTATACTTACAGTACAAATGATCAAAATGTAATACTCATATTGATCTTGTGATCTGAAATAATGTTTATTATATTCTAGATGCTGAGTTGAATACAGCTGTAAAATGATTTTAAATAATGTTTAGAATAATAAATAGACCTGACAGTATTTAGATTCAATTCTTTTTATCACTGTGAAAGTATATTGTAAGGTAATATATGTATTGACTGGTATTTTAAATACAATACACAGAGGAATCAATACTGAGTATCAGAACCATTCAAATAAACAAGTCAGATAAAGATTACCTAGCATTTTCTGTCAGAGAGGGATGAGCTATATAATATGTTACCATGTGAATTCTATCATTTTTATGATACGATATATGGTGCAAGCAGTTCTCAGCATTGTTTCTGCATTGAATTACATCGTATATTGACTGCCATGATTATTCATATACCAGCTAAACAATAATTATCCAGATTTAACAAATATATCTGAATTAGTATTGGTAACAAACTGCTGGAGGTTCATACCATTGTCAAACCGATTTGGTTCAAGCTAACCGAATTCTTGCCAAGCTATTCACTTCGAACTCCATCATTGCGGCCCACGATAATGAACGATAATAAGTATACGAGTTCCTCTCTGGTCGGCTTGATCTTTAGATCATTTTGAAGCTAATATCAGGTGCTATAAGATGAGCTATAAATCAAGCCAATCGGACAAGAACTAGCTTCCTTATTTTCTTTCGCAGTTGTGAGATCTGGTTCAAACTTTGAGTTGAACCTTGAAACTTCATCAAACCTCAGATCGATTCAGCCTGGAACCTTGGCTTGGTTCGATCAGATGCAAACCGATCTGCTTCGTCCTCAATACTGATCTAGATACATGAATATCTTTCTGATACTCTAAAACATGGATTGATTTTCAGATTTTACTACAATCAATTGCGTCGGGAAAAGTGCCCGCGTTACCGTAATCGGGATTTGTTATCGCTGTTACCGCTATGTTATGGGATGTTTTGGCTGTTACCGCACCACCACGGTTATGTTATCGCGGCTTATCACGTCTTACGGGACGCTACCGTATATTCGCGTACGGTTTTTCAATTTGCAAGATAATATGGGAACATATGGGTATGATTTGTCACTATGAGAATTGAATGCGTGTCCAAGTCCTTCTAATTCATATAGATCCTGAAATTACTCATTTATCGAATATAAAATTGTAACAGTGTTACAGAATCTACATCTCTCTAAATTTACATAGCTCTAGAATGCAACAACTCTTACAATGACTCCCAAGATAATCTAACCATGGCCAATGGCATGATACTGTGACATGGTGTTTGGTGGCGACTGACACCGGCCCAGATATGGTGGATGGCGGCGACTCCGATAGTGGCTGACAACTCTGACACGGTGTGGTGGCAAAATCCGTTTTTCACCACCACTGCCACTCCATTTGGCAGGGGGGGACGTACGAAGATACAGAGATAACGGAGACGGGTTGAACGACGGGGAGTATATATTTGGGAGACCCCGGAGTAGATAGACATCATCTTACCAGACAACGAAAATACACACTCTATCTTTCCCAGCTCTTGGTCTCTCTCATTCTTTCTGAGAATTCGTAAATCCATGCAAATTGTGTGGTTCCTCACGGCCAGGTATCCCATCATATCCTCTCACCCTCTTCCTATACTCCTCGAGCCAGAACCGCTCTTTCTCACGAATTCCCTTTGGATGCCACGAGAGGTGCGGCGGAGTGTTGACGATATGCCCTCTCCACCGTTTCACCACAATGGGCTCACTGATATGATGGTGCGACTCCGACAGTGGCTGACAACTCTGACAACTGTAACAACTCTGACAAAAACTCTGACAACAACTCTGACAACAACTCTGACAACAACTCTGACAACAACTCTGACAACGGTTCAGACTCTGACAAGCTGGTGCGGTGGGCTGACGGCATCTAGTATATCATGTTGTATATCTCCAAAGATGTATACTGGTTGATAAAATATTGGTTATCATCACCACCACTCAACACAAAATGCACAGGAATGACAACTGAAGACACATTTATGATCCGTCGTGATTTTTGTAGAACATCCCGACACATTATCATCCCATGATTGACGTTTGGCATAGCAGACGACAGATATTCTAATTCTTCCACCAATAAAGGTCATGATGCAACGCACACTGCGCCATACCACCCTCCCGTTTGGGTTGGCTTTCCCGGTGTTAATGCGATCGCTGAAACGAAAAGCATACAGTAACTTGGCAGGGCGATATCATTGTTGCCGAACCCAGCTATTATTCCGTGGTGCTCGATCCTCTTGTATCAAGATATGGTCGAATCGATTGCCATGTCCGCGCCATTTCTCTACGCATCTTGCTTTTTGAACTATGACTGGATCAGGATTGTTGTGCTGCTGTATAGTGACTGTGACGCCGTTTGCTATGCGAATCTTTTGATGGAGAATCCACGATTCTCGGGACCGAGAGGCTCGCAGGTCTGGGCTGGCATCCAGATCCATTCGGAATGCCGCAAAATATGATGACAGAGATTGAATGAACTCTGACATAATGATGTCATTGGGAAATGCCAGAGATGCAATTGTGTTGCACTTTTTCATCACTCCATTGATGCGGGGGTTAAGGCTTGGTATTGGTTTGTCGCACCAATGAGAGTCCCCCATAAGCAACTTTCTGTATGTATCTGCCTTGACTGAGAGTGGGGTAGCTTCAATCATTTACCGCAGAATGCTGACTCTCGACTTGATATGAAAGAGACGTGTTTCCCATCGCAACATCTGTAGAATATAGTCAACCTTGTTCGATGCACGATAACCATCTTTGATGAGGTTTTTGTGGGCGGCTTCAGACACTTCGGTGTCACTGTTATCGGCGCAACCCATCTCCTTGATACATTCGATGTAATGAAATAGGGAATGGATTTTGGGGATTTTGCTTATAGACTGATTGTGGCGGTATGGTAAAAAGAGGTGTATATTACTGCTGATGCTGTGCAGTGCGTCCTGAAGATATCGGAGTGTGGTTTCGGTGTGAGAGTGGTATCCGGCAATCAGTATGAAGTCAGTGACCGATTTGAGGAATTTGAGGTGATTGGGATGTCCTTTGAGAAGAGGGGCCAGTGCTGCCAGTCAAACCTTCAACATATCTTTATATTCGCTACCGGTCCTTTGTTTGACTCGAGTCAATTTATCGCCAAACTGGCGAATATCGGAGAAACGAGGCAATGCGAAAAATCGTTCATCTATCAGCTCCAATGCCTTTTCTGCGCCGTATATATCTTTCAGAAAATCAACCATCCATTCCCATGTGTGATCTTTAAAAACACCCTTCAAGAGCTGATGCAGCCAATCAACGTTCATGCTCGCATATATGTTGCAACCCGCATTGGCATCGGCGAAATTTGGGCAGTTTTCAAACTTCCACAACCGCACATCATTTGCAACCTCTACTGACATGTCTTCATATCGTTGGGGATGATGTCGTCTTGGCCTGCGGTTAAAGCCGGGCATGTCATCAGGATCTATCTCACAATGAGGACACCAGCCATACTTGACTCCAGTTATATTATATTGCTCTGGGTAGTCTGCGAGGAATGATGCAATCCGGGGATATACGTGACGAGTGCGACCGTCTGCACACAGAACCTTGATTCCACTCTTCGCCGGCTCCTCTAAAGGACGAAGTATTTTTGCCATAGATTCTTGATATTCAATCTTAATAGTGTGGGTTTTCGGGCCGTTTGGACATCTCGGCAGAAGTCCAATCAGTATCAATCCGTTCGACTTAACAGATCGTCGTTTTGCCTTGGAAAGGTTGCCGATACTAAGATAAACAGGCCATGCTGACTTGTCACCACTCAATGTTGAGAGCATGGTTTTGTCACTACCGGGTATGACTGGGACGACTGTCGATCCATCTGGCACAGATTCCTGAAATGTATCAGCCATATGACACCGCGACACTCTGACACCGCGACTCTCTGACACCGTGACACTCTGCACACCGCGACACTCTGACACTCTGACAGTCTGACAACACTCTGACACCACGACACTCTGACACCGCGACACTCTGCACACCGCGACACTCTGACACTCTGACAGTCTGACAACACTCTGACACCACGACACTCTGACACCGCGACACTCTGACACTGGAACACTCTGACACCGCGACACTCTGACACCGCGACACTCTGACACCGCGACACTCTGCACACCGCGACACTCTGACACTCTGACACTCTGACACCGTGACACTCTGACACCACGACACTCTGACACCGTGACACTTTGACAATGCACTGTGAAACCGCGACCCTTTGATACCGCGACACCGTGATACTCTGACAGCATACTCTCATGCCGCGACACTCTGACACTGTGATACTCTGATACACACTCTGACTGAAAAGAACTTTCTAACAGAGGGAAACTTGCCTGTGTTTTCCACCACCAGTCTGCAGTCCACATCTCGGCATATATACGTTCGCCGCTTGCATCAATTTGCCATACTGGGGCATAAGAGAGATGCTCTTTGAACGGTCGGTGGCCAAGAATATATTGTACTGCTGCAATAGGATTCCGGTACCAGAATACGGTGGCTTTTCCTTCAACAGTGACTGAACCCTCCTCCCATCCGCATCCAAGCCCGTCCATGTTTTCTATGTCTGCAGTGAGATGATATAATTGATCTGCATGCTTGGCATCGGCACCGGGAACAATAAGCCGTCGTTTAAGGAGGTTATTGAGTTTCGTTTTCCGCATGTTGGTGTCCACAATGGAACGACAAAGTTGCCATTGTTCGGGTGTCGTACATGGTGCAAGTGGGTCCCAGTTATCCAGTTCAAATGATGGTACATGTACTATATCGTCGACAGGGGCTCCAGCATTTGGGAAAACTTCCGTACGTTGTGTGTTGTCAAAACTGAAAATGTCATCTGCATCTGCGTCTGCATCAAGCCTTTGGTTCCTAGGTTGGAACCCAGCATCGGACTCCTCAGGCTCAACGTAATTTGTGTAGCGACCATGTGTTATACGACGATGGCATGTGAGACCACTTTGTCGGGAAAAGTTGCGCCTGCAAGATGTGCAAATGAAGGATTGCATGAGTGAACTTTGATGCTGAACGTGTTAGAATCAGCTTACTCCCTTAACCCCAAACAGGGAGCGAATCACGTGTTGGCGCGTAATGCATAATTGCACCTACGCGGTCTGTCTCAACATAACCTTCAATTTTGCATTTTCAATCAACCCCTCTCTACAAACTAGATTTCAGAATCTTCTTCATATATGCCTTCTCAAAACTAACCATACGCTTCCAGCTCCCCAACTCGGTTCGGCTTGCATCGAGCGTGTTAGTACGGTTTTTGTAGAGAAAGGCAGCATCTGGTACGTGAGGAATAGATAAGTACGTCTAAACCTCCCCTTCTAGTAGAGTATATCTCTCATTCCATCTTCTAGTAATCTCATAATCATATCTCCCACAACTCTATCTTCAATTTCTTTCTCAGCTCTCTCATCTTAAACGTCACTATGCCGCCAAAGCGACAACCCCGTACGTGGCCATCGACCAGTAATTGGACAAAAGAGAACATTGCCGGTGTGCTCAACAAGTCAACCCAGGATATCGATAATGTGTTTGCGTGGCAATCATTCAAGCGACACCTGGACGAAGTTAAACAGTAGAAGACTCGACATAACTGCAAAGTTATTCCTGTCCACAGCCTGCTAAAACTTTATCCAGCTCTGAAGCCAGGCGAGGTAAAGACATATGACCAGGTTAGTAAATCTTCTACTCCTCATAGCGGGCCGACTCTGACTCTGACTCTGACATTAGGAGTTTGTTGACATCATGATTTCGCTCGTAGAGGAGGCCCGGAATCTTCTGCGAATCACGCCCCAGACTGGGCTCATTGATGACGACCTTGGAGCCATGGATCGTATAGTATCATGCCTGTTAAGGCAAGAGACTTGGAATGCCGCGAAGACTGGCAACACCCCGACTAAACCTAAGCTGCCCGCCAAGCTAGTAGCACTGAGCCCAGCAAAACCTGGGCCATCAAAATCAAAGCCAGCCCCACCACCAAAGCCATCGCCGAAGTCAGACCCGAGTACACCGGTAAATGGTACCACCAATGTCCAAGTGGGTTCCAGCTCGCCAGGCCCTTCCAGGTCACAGCCTCAGGGGGAATCAGCAGCCCGGGGAAGGTCAACTACCCGCGCGGGAGGGTTCTCATCAACACCAACACCTACCTCTCGGGGGGTGCCCTTGCCATCCAGATCGCCCTTGCCATCCAGATCTAGGCATGTACAACCACCACCAATCCCCCCTACACGTGATTATTCACCTCTGTCGATTGGTGCAGATTCCGGGAGGTCTTTGGTAAAACGTTTTGCATCAAGTTCGCCAGCGCTATCTATCCCAGAAACCTCAAGGACCCAACGGGTACGGCAAGTGGCCGCAATTGATCTTCTTATCCAGTGGCACGAATCAGATCTCCCTGTCGACCATGACTCAGCACCTGTTGCAATTACGGACTTCATGCACGAATCTGGGCGCACATACCTCGTACGAAGAACTCATTCAATTTATAACCGAACAATTCCACCTTGTGGAATTTACAAGGGTCTTTGACCGATGCATAGCGTCCACCCACTATTTACGACCAGAGGATGGAGACATAATCTCCCGGTACCAATGGAAAAATCGGCTACTAACCGCAGATACTTGGAATTCGGCATGTACAATTGCGGAGATTGGTGGTCGCATTTTTATAGTGTTCTACACCGCACCAGAGACCGTACCTATGGACGACTCTGACATAGATGTCATTTATATAAAGACAACAATCAACCCCAACTTTCGAGAAACACCCGTCGCAGTTAAGCCCGACCCCGATGAGGATTTTGAGGATCCTCTCCAATCGATTATTCCAATAGCCCACGAGGTCATCAACTTCGATAACGATGCAGAGGATGAAGAGCTAGCACCGGAAGCTGTACCAGTGGATGACGATGAACCAGAGCTCTTGCCGATAACTAACATTGCTACTCCTTCAACCCCAGATATTCCGTCTGTTGAACAAGTGGACCTGGATTTCGATATGGAAGACATAGAGAATATAAATCAAAATGATGCAGAATTCGACAACATGGCCGTAATGGAACATGAAGGAGGCACTGGCAATGACGTTGAGAGCCAAGCACTGAAGGATGAAATGATGAACAACGTCTATAAAGACTGGTGAGTTGCTATCTGCCCCAATGTCAGAGTCTCTGTCAGAGTCGCTTCTGCACCGATGTTAGAGTCTTTGTCAGAGCTGCTGTCAGAGCCACTATCAGAGTCTCTCTGTCAGAGCCGCTGTCAGAGTCTCTCTGTCAGAGCCGTTGCAGCACCGATGTCAGAGTCTCTGTCAGAGCTGTTGTAGCACCGATGAGGCACTGTCAACTTAGAATACGGCTAATTATATTTGTAGACTGGCTGATTTAATGAACAACAAGG
>MU122287.1:32784-76413 GCA_014904905.1 Wilcoxina mikolae CBS 423.85
GCAATTGCACTCCTGGACTCTGACAAGCGACCGTACGGTCTGACAATCACACCCGAGAACTCTGACATGCTACCATGAGACTATAGCAATTGCACTCCTGGACTCTGACAAGCGACCGTACGGTCTGACAATCACACCCGAGAACTCTGACATACTACCATAAGATTATGGCGATTGCACTCCTGGACTCTGACAAGCGACAGTACGGTCTGACATGATCATGGCCATCATACCCGCGGACTCTGACAAGCAACAGTGAGGTCTGACAGGATCATGGCCACCCACATGAGACCTTTGGTACCTGAGGCGTAACAAAACCAGACTCTTTGGATATCGCACCTAGAGATGCATCGTGAATCGGAAATAAGGTTGAAATATTACCACAAGTTACCATATATTATAGGTGTGTTACCAGAGTGTTATCCGAGTTATACATAATGAGCTTGGACATATTTGCATTTTCCGGCATTATAGCTGTTATCGGAGATTACGGTAAGTCATATGGCATACGGTAAGTTACGGGTAACGAGTTACCAATTTCCAGACGTGATATACTGTCTGAAGTACTGAAAAAGCAATAGAAGTACATCTGTAACTTGTAGTACTTTGAGCAATCTTTAACAAAGCATCAGATATATGAAGAGTAAATAACATAAGATACTTCTTCAGAAACAATCAATAGAGTTTAAAACTTAGAAAAATTAATAGAAAATTTCAAAAGTATTTATAAGTACCAGTGATATCTCTCAGAATCATTCAAGCTATAGGTAAATACTTCCAAAGCAACTTACAATCTTGTAACGTAGCTGTGATCAACATAAATTGATATCAATATCAATAACCAATCTTGATTCTTTATTAACAGTATAGGACATCAATAAGTACATATTGTTTTTGATAGGTCAGAATGTATGGATGAATGAAATCAAAAATAATATCAATCAGTTAAAATAGTAGTACATGAGATAAACTCTGATGTTGAAACAGAGTATTATGCCAATTGAATTATTGTTGATGATTGTGTATTGATCTGATACTATTATTAGCATTGACAACAAAGCTAATCGAATCATGGCAGATTAAACTGAGTTGGATTTCGAAGCGGATTTGATCTGAGCTTTGGGAAAGTTTCAAGGTTCAACTTAAAGTTCGAACAGAATCCCACAACTATGAATAAAAATAACTAAGCTAATTTTTATCTGATCAGTTTTATTCTTGACTCATCCTGTAGTGCGTAATGTTAGCTTTTAGTCGAAATACAAATCAAGCCGATACGTCCAGAACTAGCTTACTTATTGTCGTTGGTAATTTGAGTCAAAATCGTTGGATGTTAAGCAAATGGCTTGGTAAGAAGTCGGTTGGTCAATAGTACGAACTTCCTACAGTTCGTTGCCAACACAACTGTCATTGAAAATTGTTGACCAATATTGATAGATATAAATTTTATCTTGAAATTTGTTCTCATACTTTGTTATATCAAGATTTTTCCTTTGATTATTTATGTTAGGAGTTTTCCTTTAGAAGGTGTACGAGGTATGGTGGAAGTCTATAGCAACCTACTATCAGCGCTTCTCAGAAGTTAGCTGATGTCACACCCATGGCATCCCCTCAACTGAGAGCCAAAATGTCCTTTGCAATGATCAGCCTTAGCCAATACTGAGTCCTGACTCAGTGGAATAATTAACCCGTAAGGGGGAAGTATACCCTCTCAATCGAACAGCGATAGTTTAAATACTTAGCTGGCAGATATATCGTTCCGAACACTTCAAGTGGCAAGCTACTATATACGTTGGTTCCTGATAGTTAGAAACTTACACACATTATTGAAGTAGAATTATGCTATAGCAGGAACACTCAGATCAGCTGTATATGATTCTTTTGATCAGAATTATCTTTTTTATCCAGATCGATTTGAGGCAGCGTGCTAGAGATCGGGACGCCGGAAGGCCACTTCCACAAGCAAACAATAGTGTTCGATCTGAGGGACTTTACTTTGAGTGGACTGAAATACTGAATGCTCATATATTAACTGCGTCCAGGTAGTTGCATCTACATGTTGAAAACATGTGTTTGGATCTTACTACCGATGTTATGGCTGGTCAGATCACTGGGCCTTTGAGAGCACAATACTGTGGAGAACATAAGATGCGATAGTAGAACGATACATGGTATAGCATCAGTTGGTCAGTGACATAAGTTTATGGAGTGAAACATTTACTCGTAATCCACTATCCATTTCAACATTGAGTCCAGAGATATAAGTGGAAGTGATAGTTCAATGAAACATCAGCTTTTGTCGTCGAAACCTGTTTTCTACATATGTACATACAGTCCAGAAGAAAGGCAAACAGACACAGTGGCTACATAACAATACCTGACAATAGAAGGATAACCTAAAGGTGTGTCTCGCACTATGACAAGTACCAAAAGTCAAACGGAAAAATAGCAGAACCGTCCTAGATTGAGTAACTAGTCTAATAATCAGCAGCCATAGCAATGTAGTACAAACGCTAAAGTCATAGACAAGTAAGATCGAGTGATTTCATAACGTCTATAAAAGAACCACCTTTGCACATGCAAAGAAACAAATGTAAGCTCTAGCAGCAATTGACAGTTATAATATACCAGTGGACATGAACCTAAAATATTATTAAGTTTGCTACTGTATAACAATTACTATATCTATATGAATTTTGAGACCTCGACTCTACTGTACTTTACATCCATATCATGTACCAATGAGTCATTACTAAAAAAGATTTCTACTACATTGCACTCTGTTGTCTTGTTTCCAACATTGCTGAAGAATACTGACACTGATATTATATCGGTCAACTCCCATCCAAATATCACAAAGATAGCTCAGAAGACTACCTTCAAAACTCCTACGACTTTTGAGGAGTAGGCGGCTATACTTATACAACAGTACTAAGTATTCCTGTAACAATTTATTTCAGTTTGAATTCTATCCCACAGTCATCTAACTATATAATTAGCAAATTACAAATTTGTTTAATCTTTTTGTTTTGAATATTTTATTTTGTTGATATCAAGTAAAGTGCTCTGAAAATATATCAATTTTAAATCTTCTTAGGTCTTTTTCTACATCTACTGTACTAATTTGAAAGATATAGTAAATAACTAAAGTTGAGATGAATGAATGTTAAATAACATGTATTTTAGATATCTAATAATTTTATTTTATTACTGTTATCTATACTAATAAGTATAGTATTAAATAACCCTATATATATAAGTTCAAATCTTATCTCATAGTTAGATATATATGCAATATGTATAATTGTATACCTTTTTGTCAGAATCTTTGACTGCTGATTATTGATTTACAATATTTTGAAAGCTGATAAAGTGATATTAGAAAAACACTCCTAAAACATCATATATTGATGTTTAACTTTAATAATACTATCAATATTAATAATAATATTACCTAAAGAATAGAAGGTATAGGATTATCAAAATTGGAATATTTTATGTATGAATTACTCTATGGACAGAGTTGAACTTACTAAGTACATATCTAATTGAAAGAAATCCTATGATGGATATGAGTATGGTTGAGGCTGTAGTAGCTGTGAGGCTGTACGGGAACCCCTACTAGCTCATCGATGTGTATCCAAATTGCTTATCCATATAAGGGGAAGATTAATTGCGCTCTTCTTATTATCTTGAAAGGTACCATAGTGGGGCCAATGGATGACAGGCATATAGGGCAACTGTTAACCACCTTAGCAACAATCAAAATCACCTGAAAATTATTGTAACTATTTTGCACTTACTTTACTATCCATCTCCATCTGTCTCCATATGTTTCCATACAAAGACATATTATGGATTTAATAGAGTTATTACATTATACTTCATTGATCTTCATCTTTGTAAAGACCGATTTGTAACCATATGAAGACATATATATCCATACAGAGTTATAATGGCAATGAGTAGAGTACTATATAATCTTAATATTGCACTCACTTGAATATTGTTCTCCGTAAACCAATATATCCCCATAAATATAAATATAGAAATATAAGGACTTATATTATTAACTTAATAGAATCATCACAATACTAAACTCCTTTATATTATTTTTATACCGATATATATCCATATAGATAAATATACATACATATAATATTTTGTTATTATTTAGTACAGAGTAATCATAACCCTCTATTTACCTTAAAATTTATTTTTAAAAAGATTTACATCTACTAGTTTATAATTCCACCTATGTTATTTAAGGTTTACCATTATTGTCATGCTCGAAATCTTGTATGAACCTTGATGCTTGGTACTGCAATGGTAGTTATGAAGATTCACTCTGAATAGTATGAAAGTTACTTAAAGATAATAATATATCTGAGCTTAACTCCAACCATAAAGTAATGTATACATGGAAGAGATAGAATTCGATGCTCTATCACCTTCCACCTACAGATTCATACTATCTTCAAAACTAACTGAGCAGCTTTAGAAAAATATCAATTTTCAGTGATTTTAAGTGGTTTTTCTAAAGTTGATCTATCAGTTTTAAAGATATCATAAATTTGAAATTGGGTGATTGTAGAGCATTAAATTGCACATATTTCGTGTATACATTACTTTAGAATTGGAGTTAATCTCACATACGTAATTCAAGATATTTGGAAGGAGAATTGTATTGCTAGTTATTGGTTGCCCAGGAGCCCTGTCACCCATTGGCCCCACTATGGCACCCTTATGGCTAATAAGATGGAGACGATGAAAACCCCCTTATATGGATAAGCGAATTTGGCAACCCATTGGTGACTAGCCCGGTGGAGCCCACGCCCCTATCAAGGAGGCTGGGCTGTTTGCATGAGATGTTCTTGAGGGAGGGCTTGGTAAAAGAGGTCAGCAGGTGGTCATCCATTGAGTAAGCAAAACGAATTTGGTCCTCGGCTGTGTGTCGGCATCAGATTTAGACCTCGGTCATACATGAACTAAAAGGTCGCAAAATTCCGTACAATATCAATCTGATCACAGCAATGGCTGGCGCCATCCGATACCCGATTGATATCTGCTCCCTCGAGCGGTACCTTGTGAAAAACACTGATGTTAAACCCCCGTTGAAGGTGAAGCAGGTGAGGTCCCCTATGTTCCAACGTATCTCACCGAATGATTGTCACCTAACTTTTATGAACAGTTTGGCTATGGGCAGTCTAATCCCACTTATCTCGTGATTTCCTCTTGCGGTTCGCAATATGTACTCCGTAAGAAACCTCCTGGGCATCTTCTCAATCCGTCAGCGCACGCAGTGGAGCGTGAATACAGGGTTATTTCTGCACTTCTGTGCACTCCTGTTCCTGTTCCCAAACCTCTGATCCTCTGCCACAACCCTGCTGTCATTGGCAGTCCATTCTATATTATGGCCTTCGTCGAAGGTCGTATCTTTAGCAGCCCTTCGCTACCCGGCGTCAGTTCTGCGGATCGTAGACTGATGTGGTTTTCTGCCCTCGCTACACTGGCACTGCTTCATCGGATGGACTTCAAGTTACTTGGCCTCGAATCATATGGTCCAAAAAGAGGATTTTATGGACGCCAGATCAAGAAACTATCTTCAATATCTTACGCACAAGGAAAGACGAAGGATATTGTAACGCAGAAAGTGGTGGGGACTATACCTGAGTTTGACATGAATATGCAATATTTTGCCGACAAACTACCAGAGGATCGAACAGCCCTGATCCACGGCGATTATAAGATTGATAACCTAATTTTTCATCCAACGGAGCCTAGAGTCGTTGCGGTCCTTGATTGGGAGCTATCGACGCTTGGACATCCATTGTCCGATTTGTGCAACCTGCTCTCACCATACCTGTTCGCGTCGAACCCAGATGCCAGTCTCAGCTCGAATGCGGCAGATTTCTTGGAAGGGAAAATAAAAGGATTGCCGACGATACAGGAAGCGGTAGTGATTTATGAGAATGCCACTGGATGGAAGGTAGATGACCTCGATTGGGGATTGGCCTTTATGTTGTGCAGGAATAGTGTTATTACCCAAGGGATTAGCGCCAGACATGCAAGAAGGCAGGCGACTAGTGTGGACGCTGTCAAGTATGAGCAGCTGACACCCCGTCTGGCAGAGTTCACAACGAAGC
This sequence comes from Wilcoxina mikolae CBS 423.85, assembly GCA_014904905.1. Classification (NCBI taxonomy): domain Eukaryota; kingdom Fungi; phylum Ascomycota; class Pezizomycetes; order Pezizales; family Pyronemataceae; genus Wilcoxina; species Wilcoxina mikolae. The sequence goes on from MU122287.1 coordinate 38,928, forward strand.
TGGTGCGTGGGCATCAGAGAAGGTTGAAGGGGGTTCCTTGGAAACTGTAAATCACACGGGAAGGTGGAGTATATCCAATAATCGTTGTCATTTGGTGTTATGGAATTTTCTGGCGTTTTTGTAGCATCACGAATTCAATTTCAGCACTAAATATGGAACGCGAATAGGATCTAGGATATTAAGATACTTTATTGGGGGCCTGCAGAACGTCCTAAGCATCTCGTGAAGTTAATGTTATGCTATCATTCTGCTCATGCTGATTTAGAGATAAAGATGATCAGATGAAAACGATCACCATGATGGAAACTGGTGTTCAGAAACTCAACAGAACTTCGAGACCTTTTAAAATTTGTGACTCTTTAAGGAGTTCTAAAATAGAGCCTGACAATGCTACTATCTACGCAGCCGGAGAAGAGTAACCAAGTTGTTCAACGAGTGAATGTCTCCAGGACACAAACCGGACTTCTTGGTTCCCAACAGGGAGATTTTGCCATCTATTTGACCTCATTCTAATTTGTATTTGTGGGTTGTCACTGTGGTGATGCACCACATGTTCTTGCTTTGAACCACAAATTCAATTTATTGGCTATCCGTATGTCCGTTAAATTACCTTTTATAACTCCCCCATTTTCTATATGATTATGACAACTGTTGCATGACTTTGAATAAAGTGTCAGTCTACCACCTCTGTTCATGGCAATAAAGGTAGAGATATCTTGCAGATTCAGCAAAATCCTAATGATGGATATTTCAATAACTATAAGTAATATCAGTTTTTTATTTTCTGGATCTTTATCATAGTGATAGAGTTAGGCGGAACAAAAGGTCCAGAACAGGACAGATTCCGGGATATCAGAATCTGTCCTGTATATGTAATGGGATATGAAAAATACCCAAAACCTGTATGGGATTTGGACAGGTTCTGGTTGTAGGTATATTGCAAAGTATTATGTCGATTTCTAGTTAAGGTTATAATTGCCAAAAGTAGTTACTTTCAAGTTGTTTAACATAGTTTTGTATCATTTGATGTGGTTTTGTATCAATTGAAATCTTTCTTAGAAGGTATTAAACTATTGTATATCAGCAAAGTCAATCATCTGGTCCCGAAAGTCCCAGGACCCTTCAGAGGTTGCAGTGGTTGATTTTGAATGACATACTCTGCAGACCCTGTGGGAGTCCTCCAGGTATCGCAAAAGTGTACTCTGTAGCCACTTCTGATGTCTCAAAGGGTGCTCTGGGAGATTCCTGTATCGCAATAGTATACCCAGTAGCTACTTCTGATGCCTCTAAGGGTACTCCAGGAGATTTCCGAAGCGCAGCAAAATTCTCTGTGGCTGCTTCTGAGCTCACTTTGGAGCTCCAGTACGTTCTAGGATCACTCAGGAGTATCTGGATCTATTTATTCATTTTCAGATGGAATCATGGTGTGTTATCCATTTTCAGATGTACCTGTAGCATTGCATACATCTTTGGCATTCATCTACTGCAGCCTGCCGCTAACTAACACGACATATATCCACGCTGTACCCCAGCAGTACCTCGACATATATCTACACTGCACCCCAGCAGTACCTCGACATAACCTTGACAAAAGAAACATAACCCCCAAGAAATACAAACCCCGAGAAATACATCTTCCAAGAAATAGACTCTCACTTGATCACAGCTGCCAGGTCCTCTATTTCCTCATATACTACATCTGGTACTATATAACGGATCGAGTGCTCGGCAGAACTTTCAATTCTTGCGTCCATATAGCTGCCCATATACTCAATGATGGCCACCTGATGACTAGGACTAATGGAATTCCAGTGTCTCCAGCATCTCTCGTACATGGCTGTATCAAACGTTTGTAGCCGTTAATTATAGGATCGAGAGCACATACTGATTGTAAAGGCCACAGAGGAAGTACCGGTTCTAAGGGGTTGTTGGATGATACAAGAGGTGTCATAATTGTCTTTTGGCCAAGTGGTATCATCAGTAACAACCTCAGTTTTTGTCAGGAATACCCGGGTATTCATGACAGCTCTGATGGCTCTCACGGAACCTCGTACCCTCTGATAGAGAAATACATACTACCCGTCACTCAGGCGACGGATCGTGTTGCATGCTTACTCTGCGGCGGCTATTATATCATGCTCCTATTCTTGCAACGCGTCGCGTTGTATATTCCCCTGTGGACGCTCATTCACCATGCTGGCCATCCTGCCATCGTACTTTCTTTACTTTGCATCCGGAATATAGTGACGTATACGTACCATCAGAACGACAAGTGTGTTACACTCTTCGCAGGGGCTCCAGTTATGCTGTAGCTATTTACACGACACCTGGCGATGTTTATGCCTTCCTCCGGCTGAGCGCAACATGTTACCTCTCAGCTATTGCTATTTATCGGATACCGCACTCTCCTCATATATATGTTTAGCTTTGAAATGTTGTCACTTATTACAATACAGTCTTCACTTCGGATACATCGCTTGCCGTTGCATTTGCTTCGCCATTATCGTATTTTACAGGTCTGAAATATACTGTCCAATCTTCACACTCTCTAGTACTATGCTCTCAGTCCTCCAAATTCTGCATTGATCTATCATCGCCTTGCGATGCTTCTTCCTCCTTATCCGTATCCACATCATCATCATCGTCGACCTCATACAGGTATGAAATATACTGTCCAATCTTCACACTCTCTAGTTCTATGCTTTCAGTCCTCCAAATTCTACGTTGATCCATCATCGGCTTCCAATGCTTCTTTCTCCTCATCCGCGTCCGCGTTGTCACCATCATTGACCTCATACCCATCGACATCACTGGTTCCCAGATCAAACCTCTCGAGTTCAGTCACGGCCCGTCATCGCCACCTTGCAGTGGGGATGGCATCGCTCTTGTCACTTTCGTTACCTTCATCTTTGTGATTCCCGCTGCCCCCTGGCATCCCGAAATGCAGTTCGTCATCTGTGCAATTGTTGTCTATTGGGATGTTTAGGTCAGTGCTTCTGATCTCAGGCTCCTCAAGTGCTGATTCGGAGGTCAAATAGTCAAGAAGAATAGCATTGTCAATACGCGCTGCTTCCGAGCTGATGACCACGGCAGGCATTGGATTCTTAACCTGTTGGATCTGACACTTGACTGTAGCAAGAGTATTTTTATACACCCTCTGTTGGTAGGTCTCCGATAGTCTGTTCCAGGTATTCATCAAGCATGTATATTTGTCTGCAATGCCAGGCGAGGATAACAACTTGCGACCCATTGCAGTGCAGCAGGATGTGTTCTTATCTCCATCGTTCTTGTAGTTGAGGTAGTTCGAGTGATCAGATCTGTCCATTTTCAGCTTTGACTTGGAAGCTTTCGGAGGAACATCTTTGTTCTTTTGCCACTCCAGGAGAGCATGGTGCAATGCGGTGCAGGTAAATATGATCAGTGGCGAGAGTATATGACCGTCCTTTTCATCAATCATGGAATTATAAGATCCATCAGCATACTTACAGCGGTTATTTGTCCAATGATAAAATTTGATGTAGATAAACCCCGGGATTGCTTCCGCCCGGAAGTAAAGTGGATGCTGGCCATTTGTTAGCAGCTTTCGACTCTCTCTGCATTGTATTTGGATCGTGTACACCACCTTCTACATGCTCTGCTACAGGAAAAAGATACTTATTGTCTGCCAGAAGGGAATCAATGAACTCCAAACGCTCTATATCAGATTTAAAATGGTGGAGATCATAAAGCTCTGCTATGTTGTCCCTTGCTGATTGAATAAAATGGGATTTAACCTTATCGACTTGTGCTTGAACTTGGTAACAGTTTGAGCGTGTAATATCCAACGTAGATCGTTACTTCAGCATACCTCTTTCAAGATCTTCTTTGTGCGTACCTCAAATGCTATGGACCAAATGTTGTTTTGCTGCATAGCGGTGTTCCAGTATTTCTCTATTATCTGCCAGTGGGGTTTCAGCTAATGCTTTCGCAACGTATCGTGTTGCATAACTTACTATCTCCAAGTCACTTGCACTCATAAATGGCCATCTGTTCCACATATAGAGCTCTAGAAGTCTGCCCGTTGAAAATACAAGACGCGTCATATCTGAGTGACCAAATCGATGGATGCTACGACTGCCGGAGACCACTGATCGAGATATAGATACCGCCTGCAGTTGCAATTGCCACAGCCTCTCTCTCTGATTCCTTTCTGTACCTCGCATTCGCAGTGAATTTGTAATGATCACGTGGGCTTCTGGATTAGGGATGAGGGTAGACAGGTTTTCAAGACCGCTGAGAGAAGTGGGAGTGCTAGCAATGCTGGATGTACCTGGCATAGCGGTTGGAGTATATATTGACTGTCGCTGTATAGCGGACGGGGTAGAAGTCACGCGTTGAGTGATATCTGCAATGTGAGAATTGTTCAGCGAAGATAAGGGGGTGGAGTTCTGACCTTGGATTGTAGAGCCTAGAGAACTCTCTGCTTGAGAGGAATCCCTCTTGCAAGCCAGTGCGGATACGTATCTCTTAGCAGGGAGAAGCTAAGAATTTCCCGAAGGCCTACACTTTTGTTGTTTCTGAGGATTAGCAAGACTTCAAACATTTGGTACGACCGGAGTCATGTCAGAGTGAGGGCTGTGGAAAGGCATAGTCCGATATAGATGTTCAACGTTATGAATGTAGGAATACTTTCCTCTGCAGGCATATGTAATGACAGGTGAGATAGACTCCATTTGAGCGACCAGGGATTCGAAAAAAAAGGGAGGTGCAGTGTAGTCCGCACTAGACTCTAAATCACTATCACCCGTGATGATACTTGGGAACGAGATCCCTTGAAAAGCGTTCAATTATGGGGTTAACTGCCATCAGATTAAACTCAGATTAAACTCAGCATTGATATTCACTGTTACAGCAACGTCTGAAGGTCTATTTGCACTGCTTGAAGGGTATTGATGCCTTCTTGACACGATTATCATAGTATTGCACTCGTTCTTGGCACAATACTTCGTACCATCGATTGTGTATATCTTCAGCTTCCCAGTATAAAATCCCATTTGTCAGAGCTAAAAGCATTGCAAAGCAAACAATGACATATTGTCTATCATATGACATCAGTTTTGTGTGTTTTTTCCACCGCTAGGTGTGTTGGTAGCCATGTTGGATGGTTGCACAGTTGGGACAACCTGAGAACTACTCAGTTTACTCCAAGATGTACGAGATCTGAGCGGTAAAAGTGGTGTATGATGCAAAAGCAACGTGCAGTGTCGTAAACTTTCCTCACCACAAGTACTAAATCTCGTCTCAAGGCTTCTCATTGATGAGGTGCCTTGTGGTTGTGCAAGATGAAGGCTGGGCCGTTTTGTGTTCGTTGACCAACAAAATGAAGGATATGAATCAACATTATCATATCTCACAAGTTGAACCAAGAAATCGCAGAAACTCCAGTATGTATTTCCCTTCTTCCCGCCTATACCTGCTTTCTCATTTCCTCCCGCATTTAACACACCGCCAGCATTCTGAACTATCTCGACATCATGTGACTTGTACAAAACAATACTTCACACTCCAAAACACACCCGATAACATACACAATTTGTACGTTCTCTCTGGGCTTCCTTCCGCTACATGAGACTGTATCATAATGCTAACGCCTCAGATGTAGATTCATTTTCAATGGCACCAAAGGGTAGCGGAAAAGGTAACCGCACCAAATCCACCCCTGATACAGTTTCTGTCCCTGCCGAATCAAGCCTCCATTTCGATGTCGCCAGCACCCAGTATCATTTCCAACGTCGCAATTCGTTCAGCGACGAATCTTAGTCATCTCTGAAGTCCACACCCATAATCATCGGCTTCACAACTCATTCCATCGTCTCTGCAGAGGATACTGTTGAGTCTGTCAGTCAGCAGCAAACAATATGGCAGTCGAAGTCTCCTTGCACCAGGTGACCTTCAAGTTACTGCTGTACTGGAGACAATGTGTCGCATGATGGAGAAGCAACTGCTCAGCAAGACACCATTTCCAGCTGAAACTGAGTTTCCGCTGGTAGCTTATACAATTCCAAGAGTGGTAGATACCAACTAACATTGTTTCCAACATAAAGTCAGTAGAGTATTTCTGGCCGAAGGCATGCAGGCAGGAAGGAGTCAATATTAGCTTCCAGGAACGTCAGAAGGAGTGTCTCAAGATAGTTAGGTATCTCTCAGAATTGCATTCGCACTGACTAACGTATGTCAGATTACAAACAGTTGCAATGCAGTCAGATCGCACATGATTAAGAATACCCGTGAGTGTATAGGGAGACTATACAACTTGCACCGTTTCGAAGATAATGAGTGCTGCATACACATGGACCGAATTCTTTCAAAATTTACATTCATTGTACATCAATACGATCGTACGAACGAACCTGATGAGAGTTCAACCTGATGTAAGTTCTGCCTGCAACTTGTGGTGTCGCTAACACTGACAGGAACGAGCTAGCTACTTTCATGCCGAGGAGATTCCACGATTTCTATATATACATTTCTTCAAACGAATTCGCAAATGTTGCAGGCATTCAGAGGACTTCCCTGAGTGGACTTGGGAACAGATACCACCAGCACTGATTGTGTTAACATGTACGGCATTGCACCACGTACTGACAGAGTGGCAAAGAAATGGAGGTTTAGCTCCAACAAAGGTTGCAATCGATAACTTCGAAATCCCGTGCAATAGGCCCGAGCGGGCGTACTACTTCAATCGAGATAATGATGGCAGTAAGTATGGCCTTCACAATGTATGCAATTGCTCTAACAATTAGCAGAGACTTACACTGATCTCATGAATATTTGGAACGATATCCCATCTCCATTGAGACAGAAGGTAATCAAGTCCATAAGGGCGGCTCTTAACAACCTCATTCTACATCAGAAAGGAGCCAATAACATGCCACCCATTATCAGGCTTCGTCAAGTGGTATTAAATAAGGCTGCGATGGAAGCCCTGATGATGGAGGTGGACATTGAAACTCCGGACATTTTTGCGATTTGCATCCCCACTGCTTAAGATTTATCTTTCGATTCTGAGGATGGGATTGATGATGGCAACCATGATAGCGACAATAAGCATGATGATATTCACAGTGCCAGCAGTCGTACACAGCGATATCGTGATCTCCAGCTGGATGATGATAATGTCCAGAATGAGGAGGATGAGGATGAGAATGAAAATGAGAATGAGAACGAGTACAAGAGTGTAGAGTCGGAGTCGGTGGATAATTGCAAAGGAGAGAGTAGTTTAGAGGATGTGCTTCAAGCTGGTTGCAACGTGTAGTATGGCGTTTGGAACGAGGAGAGAGTAGTTTTGAGGTTGTACTTCAAGCTGGCTGTGACGTATAGCATGGCATTTGGAACGAGGAGAGAGTAGTTTTGAAGGGTAGTTGCGATGTGTAGCATGGTGTTTACAACGGGAAACTGTATATATTAGAGCTTAATATCAAACATCATCAATAGTAACATCAATACACTGTATCCATCGCCTGAGATGTGAATGCAATTTAGGACATCGTGTAAACATTGCATGCAGTGAACATTGCGTTATGTTACAGTGTACATTGCACTCATGTGTAACATAAGTAGTATTGTGGATCAAAAGGTACGTATACTGCATGGCTATGACAGTAAGAATTATGTGTCCTGTATAGCTGCGACAGTAAGAAATGCTGTGTCAGGAGGTGCAAGCGCAACGCCAGAGGTTGTGTATATACATGTGCAGTGTGACTCTATGACGAGGCTCAAAAGGTTTTGTCTGAAGTGTCTGATGTGCACTAAACGTTCCGGAGTCCAGAGCGCGACTTGGTTTTTTTCCCGATGTTACTGATATGGCAGTCGAAGTGTCCTTGCACCAGGTGACCATCGAGTTTCTGCTGTACTGGAAACAATACATCACATGATGGTGACGCAACTGACTAGCAAGAGACCATATTCAACTGAAGCTGAGTTTCTGCTGGTAGCTTATACAATTCTGAGAGTGATATATACCGACTAATATTGTTTCGAAACAAAGTCTGTAGAGCATTCCTGGTCGAAACTATACAGGCAGGAAGGAGTCAATATTAACTTCCTGGAATATCATAAAGAGTGTCTCAAGAGAGTTAGATATTTGCCAGAATTGCATTGTTACTGACTAACCGGCCATATGTCAGATCAAAAATAGTTGCAATGCAGTCAGATCGCACATAATCAAGAAAGCCAGTGTGTGTGTTGGGAGACTATACATCCTACACCATTTCGATGATGATGATCACCACATACACATTGATCTAATACTTTCAGAGTTGACATTCATTGTATGCCACTGTAATCATACGAATGAACCTTTTGTGAGTTCTATCTGGCAATCTGTAGTGTCACTAATACTATCAGGAATGAGCTAGCTACTTTCTTATCAAGGAGATTCCACGATTTCTATATATAAATTTCTTCCAATGAATGCACAACTGCAGTAGGTATTCGGAGGGCCTCCAGGACTGGATGTATGAACAGATACCCCCGGCACTCATTGTGTTAATATGTATGTCATTACCTCATACACTGACAGAGTGGCAAAGAAATGGAGGTTTAGTGTCAACAAATATTGAAATCGATGACTTCAAAATCTGGCACAAAAGATCCGATTGGGAGTACTACTTCAATCGAGATTATAATAGCAGTATGTATGGCGTTCACAATGCATGCAATTACTCTAACATTTATTTTGCAGAGATTTACACTGATCTCATGAATATGTGAAACAATCTGCCATATCCATCAAGACAGAAAGTAATCAGATCCATAACAGTGACTCTCAACAATCTCATTCTATATGAGAAAGGATCCAATAACATGTCACCTGTTGCCAAACCTTGTTGTGTGGTAGTAAACAAGACTGTGATAGAAGCTCTGATAATAGAATAAGATATTGAAACTCCCATCATTTGTGTGATTGGTATCCATATTGCTAATGATTTGTCTTTCGATGCTGAGGATGGAGTTGAAGATGGCAACAATAATGGCAACAATAATAGTGACAACAATCATGATGGCATGCACAGTGCCAGGACTCATACTTACCAACATTGTGGTCTCCATTGGGATGAAAATAAGGTACAGAATAAGGAGGATGAGGACTAGAATGAGAATGAGAACGAGAATAAGAATGAGGATGAGTACAAGAATGTAGAGTCGGAGTCTGTAGATGACTGCGAAGAAGATAGTAGTTTAGATGATGTGCTTCAAGCTGGCTCTGATGTATAGCATGATATTTAGAACGAGAAACTGTATATTTTAGAGCTTAATATCAAATATCGTTCACAGTAATATCACAGCTCTGTATCTGTCGTCTGAGATTTCAATGCAATTGAGTGCATCGTATAAACTTCGCATGCTGTGAACATTGTGTTATGTCAAGGTGTACATTGCACTCATGTGTCACATAAGCAGTATTGTGGATCAAAAGTTGTACACACTGGATAGCTGTGTCAGTAAAAATAATGTGCTGTATATAGCTGTGTCAGTAAGGATGGCTGTGAAAGGAGATGCAAATAGAACGCCAGGAATTGTATACATACACATGCAGCGTCACTTGACGATGAGGCTCAAGAGGTTCTAATTGAAGCATCCGATGTGTTCTAGGTCTACATACAGCCTAGACTTCACATGGGTCTTTTTCCCATAATTGCTCTGGGTCAAATATCGTATAAGATTCACGCTTACTATACTCAGCGGTATATCTCTAAGCTACTACTATTTCCACTGCCTATTGCATTTACTTGGCAGTTTCCTATTCTGTTCTTCTTTATATTTCCATATCTATTCGATATGCTATTTAAAATAGAAATCTATAATGAATCGATTCTGAGTCTCCTTTTGTATCATATCCTCTGTAGTACCGATTGATAAATGTCATCATTACTATATACAATGTTCATATCTCTGATATTATATGTACAATATATCATCTCTTCGCACAACAACTATGATTCTTGATCCCATTATTATTCTTGATTTCAATTTTCAACATAGCAAATAACATCACAGAATCAATTGGAGTCAACCAATTGTCTGCTTTCGATTTTTGAGTGATTTCAACTCTTTCACAATTTGTGTTCAATTGTCCACATTCTCGTTATAGATGTTGTAATCGTAGATTCATTATATATCCATTTTCTTTCTATATTTGCATTTACTTTTTAAAATTCCACATATTGTTTAGTAAATATTATCTGAATCTTACTGTTATGAAAGCAAATCCAGCAGTTGTCACATGAATTTCAACTTTGTAAGTACAGTATACTTTTGAGCTTTGAATCTTTCATATAGATAAGGTTGCAACAGTACTCAAGGTCATCTGATACGGTACACTCAGGATTTAGTTGCGAGCCAAATGATCTATCAAAGATCGTGTTCAGAAGACTAGCCAGCAGACTATCCAGTTACTATTTCGCAGTACTAGCTAGCAACTATAGAGTGACTTCAAATGCGAGCTCAATATACAGTGTGGTGGAGTTACTGACTATTACAGGTCCATCACTATTACCTCCATCATGGAGAACTAGTAGATGGTCTATTTTAGATACTTATGCTCATATTGACTGAAGTACTCGTACTCACACTTATACCTATACTTGCACTCACCTATACACTTTAGAGTCAATGAAACTAGAGCTGCAGGTTTTGCGATCTATTCTTAGTCAGAGATCTACTTTCCCAATATGTCAATATATTATCATCAATCTAGGACTATTGATTGGAATCTTCAACACTATGACTGTAAGAAATTATGATTATGTCAGCCTCATAATTACAATTTGAGTGGCAGACACAGCAGCTTGAGTTAATTGTATGAATAAGCTTTCATCAAAGGTCTATTGATATTGTGATTGTACTTGCACGAACGAACAATTACACCGCGAATATAGTTAATAATATACTAACAAATGTATTTCAAAGAATACCCTAAAGAGATATAGCTCTGATATGTACCTGGCCTCATATCTCCAAGTACACCCTTGAATGTACCTGTATTTATATTTCCAATTGTACCTCCAAGTATACCTGACCTCATAACTCTATTTATACCTCCAACTGTAAATATATGTATACCTTCAAGCATATCTGATATCTCATCTACAACTGCATCTACATGTCATATCTTGTAAATAACAAAATAACAGTTTGACACTGAAAAGCTTCAAAAGGAGAACAGATATACAATTTCGAGATTCAAATATAGACAACGATATTTAGAGAAATAGGATATGCAATATAGCTGAAAGCGTGAATGCACAAGGTTATTTTCAAACTTTCAATGTATGTTCACATTGTATAATTTGTATAGTAATACCTTGTAAGATATCATCTCACAAGTGAAATGTATCTGGTACATGAAAAGTGATAATAGAAAAAGATTGAATATATCCAAATATAGATCAGTCTATGACAGTATGTAAATAAAGGTAGATATAATTGTACAACAGAATATGTGGGAATATATATTCATAAATATATATAGAATTATTGCTTCTGGACAAGTAAATGTTGTACTGAATCTATATTAGTGATATCTATCAGTTTCTCACATGTCTAGCCAACTAAGTGAATATTTAAATCAAATACATCTTTGAGCCTTGAAGTAAACTTAGTCCAATTGAATCACTTAGTATATGTAATAATTCCATTAAACAGTACTTCTATATCAGAATATATATTGATCAATATTAGAAATATGTTGCAGTCTAAGAGTATTAGCTGATTTCAATTTATGTAATTTATCATCTTTGACAATATTAAATCAGGAAAGGTCCGGTACATCGGTACATGTACATGTACATGAAGATATGGGAATAAGCTAGATATAATTGCGATACATGATTGCAATGATGATATATAGTAATATCTATTTATGCCTATCGACTCTGAACAATTATGCTTATACAACCTTTAGGGAAGAGTATATTGGGACATCTAGTACCTGAGTGCCTAACTTATAAGGCTATTGTTCTTGGAGCTGTACACACTTACTTATAGAGAACTTGTTCGTTTTGTAGCTCTGTACCTCTATAATACCCTATGTGTTTTGTCACATCTTTAGATAACTGCCTCAGTGATACCTCATGTCACTATCCCACACAACTATGATTCACAGGATGTTACTTGGCTTTGGTTCATATCTAATACTTGGCCATTTCCAAGTATACTTGATATTTCAAGTACACTAGGTATTCAAGTGTACGTGGCCTTCAAGTGTACTTGATCTTCACAATTGCAGATTATTATAACTTTATATATTGAGTAATTCTTAGCTGTTATAGTTTATATTGTGGATAGGTTAGAATAGTATTGGCAATGAACTGTTAGGAGTTCATACCATTGACCAACTGACATCTTGCCGAGCTATTCCCTCTCAACCCCACTATTTGGGCCCACAATGTCAAATAAAAATAAGCTAGTGAGTTCTTATCTGATCAGCATGAATTGTGGTTCAACCTGTAGCTAACTACACGCTCTAAACGATAAATTATAATCCAAGTTGATCGGACATGATCTCGTTTACATATTGTCGTTCACGGTTATGGGATTTCGTTCAGAGTTTGAGTTAAACCTCAAATTGAATACGATTCGAATCCCAGCTCTGTTCAATCTGGCATAAACCAATCCGCTTTATTACCAACACTATGCCAGAGTAATACATTTTTGATAGTTTGCATTAGATTTTGCAAATATTAGACATAGTAATCTTGGTATATAATAATGTGTTTGATATTACTATAGATAAATGAAATAAAACCAATGGATATGTAAGAGAATTCATAGGAATAGGAAGGAATGTTTATAAATGAAGTTAATATTTGTTGTGAAATAGAGTGGATTATTAATCATCTAGATATAGCTATTAATGATAGACTTACAATTCTATAAACTAACAAGGATATCTACTGTACAATAAGGATTAGAAAATAAACAGCACAATCAATTTACTTACTATCAATATTGTAATAGTAAAGATTGTTATATATTAAACTATCTAGATATCATTGCAACAGGAAATCATTATTTATACTTGCATTTAAAATTATAATAATATTAATTTTTGAAATCTTAAAGGAGAATATAGTACTCAAAGAATCTGTTTAGAGTGATAGAATACAAGACTATCATAGAAGTTGAGAGTCCAATCTGAATCTATATCATGATGAACATATATTGCAAAATATTACTGTAATATCTTGCTACTAGAATAGGAATAAAACTTCAGCATTGCAATATTATCTTTCTGAAAATTCTTAAAATCTCTTAAAATGGGTTTCAGAATATATAGATATATAATATTTGAACAGTTGATATAGTATTTGTAATATTGGAAGTATTACTCGAGAATTACCAGTACTATTAGTATCTATATCCTGTTTATAACTTGTTTCAAGTTATCATAAAGTTTCTGATAGTTGGCTCAGGATGTAAAAGTCTCGTAATGATTTAAGGCAGAACAATAGGTTTTCCAATTATATATTGTTAATGTTTATTCTCCTTATTATAAAGGTTATTTATCTATCATTAAATAATACTAAGTCTTCTCATGACAGTACCAGATGCACTTGGCCTCGTAAGTGTACTTGGTTCCAAATAAACTGGGTCTTGTAAGTATACTTGGCTTGCAGGTATACCTGGCCTTGTAAGTGCACTTGGTAGCTGAGACCTGATATGCATTCTTAATATATAATTACTTCATTAAGATCTTTTTGTACATGTGAGCTATTATCTTACTTACTTACATTACTCTACAATTTATATCCTCTTTATTACCTAGTCCATTTGGAATCCTATTTATGCATATCTATCTGTACGAGAATATACGCCCTTATGATAAAGTCGCTTTTCAGTCACCAGATACGTTTCGCTTGTGAGGTTTCGTGATTTTGTTCCTTTCCGATAGGACAGGTCCAGACCAATAACTATCACTAGATTACCGATTCAATATAAGTAATAATTCCATTGACTTGATTGACAGTCATAGATACATATCTGATATTATTTAGATGATAATAGGTCTCAAAGAGATTCATCACTTGTCATGATGGATAGATACCCCTGAGAACTCGAAAGATTTCTCTATTTCCGATCTATTTCGAGTAACATTACTTGATTAACAGATCAGAATATATATACCTGTCACACAAGTCGAGTGACTACTGCAGAGACAATTTCAAGGTAATTTGGAGGTCAATCAACTCGTAGAGTCGTATCACTTACCACGATTGTTATACGTTCACACATATAGTTTCATGATCTAGAAGTATCGAAGCTTGATAGGTATACCTAACTTGAGTCAATTGACGATTGCAGAAATGATTCCACAATAACTCCGAGATTATCTGAACATTAATTGTTCCCAAGAGATTAATCATCAGCACTTATGGCCACCCCTGAGAAGACCTCAAAATACTCTTGACGAGATCAATCACATATTCACAAACAATTCATGGCAACCTATTGAGTGGCTCAAAGTGCTAACGAAGTCTTCATTGACATCCACTATATGTGGCAATTATTTTGAGTAAATTCTGGAACAATTCACATAACAATAGACACTGATACACTGGTGACCGGTCTGATAGCCACACCACTGAGAAGTTCTCCAAACAGGTTGGTCCAAAGTACTTGCCTACGAATAATCGATTGAAATAACTGGATGTACCATACAAGGGAATCTATTCAGAGCTCAAGTAGTAGCAACGTCTTGAATAGTGTTGGCAATAAACAGTTGGAAGTTTATACCATTAACGAACCGATTTGGTTTGTACGAATCGGATCCTTCCCAATCCATTATCTTCAAACTCCACCATTTTGGACCACAATTTTGAATATAAATTTGTAAGCAGATTCTTGTCCGATCAGCTTAATTCCAAATTTATCCTGTAGCCAACTTCGCACGCTATAAGATGATTGAAACATCGAGCCAATTGGACAGGAACTCAGTTACCTATGTTCGTTTGCAGTTTTGGAATTCGGTTCGAGATTCGGAATACACTCTGCAGATTGAGTCGGACCTCAGATTGAGTCCAATTCGAGTCCTACCTTGGTTTGATTTGTTACGAAATGATCCACTTCATTGCCAATACTAGTCCTGATGAACTTCAACACACATTGATTCATCAGTGCTATGATACTTACACCTGAACACATCGGTTCTGGTGACGATTGAGTCTAGCGAGAAGCCACCAATGATAAACG
This sequence comes from Wilcoxina mikolae CBS 423.85, assembly GCA_014904905.1. Lineage (NCBI taxonomy): Eukaryota > Fungi > Ascomycota > Pezizomycetes > Pezizales > Pyronemataceae > Wilcoxina > Wilcoxina mikolae. The sequence continues at coordinate 54,159 of MU122287.1, forward strand.
TATTCGCTCAAATACACTTAACCATTACCTTTCTCTGAGTGGGACGGAACATCTGAAGTATGCTTATGGAGAAAGACTACAGATGGGCAGAGCTCAAAACTCTGATAGTAGAGGTGCAGTTACAGATCATCATAGCCAATACTTTATTATACGATTCTACACGACGAATAAGCAAAGTAGACGGATTTGCGTAACATCATACAAGAAGTACTTTTTTGGGTAATTATTGTACAAGTGAAGTGTATCTTCAATTGATGACTTAGGTGCACTGCATATCGCTCTATACCTGATTGCAACTACAATCACGATTACCTCTCAGTGTGACTCAATCAAGTTACCAATTATGGGTCGAAATACTGTAAATGCTATATGAAAAAACAATGATTTTCAACTCTACAATTCCGATTGTTATTATCATAGGAGTGATCCAACTCGGGATTGGTCCAAGTCGGGAGCAAATAGTTTTCCAATGGACAATAAGTGATCCTTTGCATATCGACAGAGTCATCATATCCTGAGGATGAATGGTCCACTCCTTTCCTATTATCCCTATGCGGAATATATATCAACGTGATTGTATCCCTATTTGGGATAGGCCTCTCTCTTTCCATTTTATCCCTAGATGAGATGGACGTCTCCTTGATTGCATATCTAGGTAGGATTAGGCTGTCTTTTTAATGTATGCCTAAGTGGGAATCGATCTCTAACTAGTCTGAAGGAATTCACATTTCTGTTTACCTGATCCGGAATGTGCATTGATCATCTGTTTTGGAATAGGCATGGTTAAAGAACCCAGAGTGCAGAAAACTGAAAGTGTCAGTCAATTGATGGCCTTGCAAACCCCAAGGAGGCTGCAGGTAGTCTCCTTAGATGGGAATCATTTTAATGGAACTCCATACACAGATACAAATAGAACTTTGCAGGAGTACTGTGTTAAGCCTCCGGATATTTGTTTTCTTAAAGCAACTGTATTCAACAACTTTCTTCAGAGCAACGAGGTCGAAGAGACATTCTCCCAATGGTTAGAGGTGTGCACTGAGCTGCTGGGATCATCCATAAAAGGAGCCTCAAAAGAGACCTCTGGATACTTGATGGGCCAGTAGGAAGCAGCAGCAGTAGTTGCAGCACAAGAGCTATGAACAATGCGGGGCGTGTATCACTGCTACCAGCTTGCTGAGTCATACAGGAAGAATACGCGCCATGGTTATACTCAATTATGTTGGGCCAGTAGTACTGCTACTATCGGGAATTCCTACCCTTCATCAGACGAAGTTGAAAACACACAGCTAACGAGTATAAATAGAGCTTTGGTGCCTCAAATGGTGTCTACAGATGATAATAGCCATGCTAAAGCGTCGCCAAGTAGCAGGAATTCATGGAAATCTTTATTTAGGCTCAGGAAGAGATGCTGCCACCACACCAGTCAATTGACTATGCAATCGACCCTCAGACACATGCTGCCATATGGATATATCTATAACCTGTCAGATGTTGAGTTAAGAATTCTAAAGGCCTACATCGAGACAAATCTGCCCAATAATTTCATTCAGTGATAATCATGACCATATCAGTGATACCCATACATTTCGCAATGAAAAAGTACAGTGTCCTGTGACTCTGTAGACTACCAATATCTTAATGTAAGTACAATCAAGAATCAGTACTCCATTCCATTGATTTCGGAGATTGTGGTCCCTGTTCTCAGCACTGATATTTTGCAAAGTAGATGAAAGATGACTTGAAACTCTGAAGTTGACTACCGAACTCTCAATATGCATAATCATGAATCCATGAGAAATGACTGCCATTTGGAGGACACTTATTGAGCCACATGTCAGCTGCAGAATGCAGATTTCTTGAGGGCAGAGTGCTACTTGCCGATATGGTGATATAAGGTTACGTTCAATTCTAACCTTTTATTTAAGAAACACTTCCTTTAAAAGAGATTCGGCAAGACTTGCACTTGAATACAGATTCAGAAGCCACAAGTCCCAATGGCAATCAAAACCGTGTAATAAACAAGATAATGGATGGGAATCAATAAAAATCGTTACTGCATTTAGTCATTGATGTAGCACCGACCTCATAAAAAGGTTTATGACTATTCCGTGATTTGGAAACCCACTACTGCAACATAATCTATTCCAGAAGTACTCGAATGTTAATCCATCTTGTTGCAGAAGTCAAGTGCACTTGGCCTAATAGGTATACTTGGCTTGCAGATATACTTGGCCTTGTGAGTACCCCTGGTTCACAGGTACACTGGAAGTCAATGAGATCTTATCAGTTTACAACTTCACTATCAAGGATTTGAGAGAAACAAACATAACCCTGCCAATGGCCCAATTATGAGATCAGCTATAAGAAACCTGTCGGACATCTCTTCACAGCCCTGACAGTTGAATCCTATGATATCTCCCTACTGGTGATTATGAAGATCCAGATATCTCACCCATTGGCGGACAATATCTCAGGTGTACTAATTGATAACTCAATAGCCACATCCAAAGCTAAAGCCAAAGATGAAAACCAATAGTATCGTTGATATAGGTCTGACCTAGGAGGGGAGAATATATATTGCTATAGACAATGCTTTCCATGGTAAAGTGATCTGTCTCTTTCATAACAACCCTGAGTCTGATCACATTGGAACTTTTGAAACTACTGCGTTAGTCTCTAGATATTTCTATTGGCCTACGATGGATTCAGATATAAGGAAGTACATCAATGGCTGAAGTATGTCACCGAATATTGATCCCATGGCATGCTCGCTACAGAGTCAACATGTCACTACTATCACTGTTCTCGAAAGGTATCACAATGGATGTCGTCACAGATATCGACTCCATCTGGATACATAGTGAACCTAGTCATCATTGATCAGTTAACAAATATGGCAACCTATCTGCTCTGCAGAAAGGATATCTACTAACCAGAGACAGCCAATTAGTAAATGGAGATGTCAAGCTGCATGAACGTGAACAGGCTGCAATCCTTAATGAAAATATGAGAAGGCTATCACATTGGACCTTCAGAGCTGAGAGTATGAATTTACTAAATTACATTGTAACTATGATTTTATACAGAATACTTACCAATTAGATATATCAACAAATGAATATGCTCTCCACTTGACCTTTATCTCCGAGAGCACCAAACAAAGCTATGATAATAATCAAATAATGTTGCCACCGATATTGGTGACTGTGTACCCCCTACAGCTAGAATTGGAAGGGCATAGTATGTGCAAACCCACTACTTTGGTGAATTTGGAAGTCGAAGACATGGAAATTGGAGAAAGAATACCTTGATATTCCTGCAGCAAAAGCATACTAGATTAATATGTGAGTACGACCTTTTAGCATACTTACAAATTAGATACAACAAGTCAAATAAGCATGTACAAATGCATATCGACATATGATGACTGCAATCGAGATCCAAACCTGGCTGAAACAGGTCAACCAATCTGAAGCAGAATGACAAAAGAATGTTGCATCACAATAACCAATATATGAGTCTACCAGGAGCCAATTGATTAGATGCATATTAGTTTCAAGAGCCGAGGCTATTACCGATAAGGTCTGTCGTGCATTTCGATATATGAATGTACAGAAACATGGAATTGGAGATATCAGAAGGATCTGTAGGCTCTTAAAGAGCATCAGCTATGATCAAGATAAGTACATTATTCAATTATGCTAGTTGACTGCTATAGAGATACGATACTAGCTACGATGGCATGACCTCTGAGTCAACATGAAAGAATTCATTCGACAAGAGCAATTGTATGGTGTATGCCAATGGCACCACCTATTCGAATATTATCCAGCCAGTACAATGGTGATTATTTGCTTGGATTGGAGGAAAGGTAAGGGTCCACATGGATATTCGAAAATATAGACGTTCAAACTAGCTGAAGGAGTCAGCTTGGAGGGCAACTGCTGGAACAGCTTCGATTCTGAGATGGACTTGGAGGAATCAGAGTCAATTGGACAATTCTTTCTTGCTTTCCACTTCATTTCTTCTGTTTATTTCTTATATATTTTGGCCCTGTATAAATGGTATTGGAATAGATTTTACAACCTACTACTGAAGGTGTATTTCCCGTATACCGAATCCGCTGTGAGGCCGCGATGATAGTACCAATCTGTCATGGGACTTATACAGGTATACGAAGGCGTATATACCGAATCTTATCTTTCTTTATATATATGCTGCTATCAAGCAGGTTTGCCGATCAAGAGGGGGATGATGCAAGGACGGTATGAGGTGCACTTGGCCTCATATGTGCACTTGGCTTGCAGGTGTACTTGGTCTTGTAAGTGTACTTCACTCACAGGTACACTTGGCCTTATAAGTATACTAGGCAGCCAAGGCCGGATAAGTACCCTTCATATATAATCACCGTGCAAAGTCCTTTTTGGATGATAGCAATTATCGTACTTATGTAAATTGCTCTACAATTGATATGCTCTTTGTAGCCTATTCCGTTTGCAACTGTATCTATGTATATCCAACTATATACGGACGTACGACCTTATAAGTATTTATATATCTTTCCTCTTACGCTAATGATGGTACCATTTATGATTGATCTCGTAAGTATATATGGCCTCACAGGTACGCTTGACCTCATAAGTGGACTTGACCTTGCAAATTCGCTTGTCCTTGTAAGTGTACTTGGCTTGATAAGTGGACTTGGCTGACGAGATATATTTGGCTGCTGAATACAGATAACTGTTATTCAAATCACCTCACAAAGTACTCTTTGCATGTTAGTGATCATCTTACTTATATTACTGTAGTATTTATATCATCCTCTGTATCATTCATTTCATTTGTAATCGTATCTATGCATATCCATTTGTACAAAGACGTATATGCTTATACTTACTCAAAAGAGTATGTTTTGTTATATTCTTTCCTATAACTTCTGTTATCTAATCATCTTTATATCAATTTATTTCTTCTGATATCTTACTAGTGTTTGTTATAAAGATATATTCAATTTCTCGTATTAGATCTCTATTCGGACAAATAGTATCCTATATACAATTTTCATCTCTGACTGCTATCCTTCAGATTGATTATATTCTTTCAATTTCTTAATAATCAGAGAAATAGTATCCATTCAATCAAGAGTTGCTTGGTCTTCTGATATCCATATATATGTGATCTTCACTAGCCCTATTGACCTATAATAATAGTGTAGATACCATTCCATCTCAAGTATTTTGGCTGTCTTTCTTATATTTGATGGTCAGAGATTCTTTTGACCAATACCAATTACTATTTTTTGTATCTTATAAATAGAGTAGGTAATTGTAAAGATCCCCAATTAATTTCATTGGTAACAGTAAGTGGATAAGTAATTTTAGGTGAAGCATTATTGATGCAGTTCTGCCATTTTAACTGGTATTTTGATCCAGAAGTATAACGATATCTTTTCTACATTTGACAACTCAGTATACATGATAGATATTCCTGGGATTGTTCGAAGGAATTGAATTAGATCAAACATGTACAAGCCAGATGGAACATATATCAACACAATTGAAAGGTCGCTAACTATGAGAACCAAGGAGCAAGAATTGCTATAAAAGAGATAATATCTTCATAGCATATCAAACTCTAAAAATATCTACTATATGGCAAGAAAACAGCCACTATGGCTAAGCGCGTATGGCAGAGCCAGCGCCAGTGTTCACTTGTGCCAGGTACTTTCAACACAGGTGTTGGAACATTTCCAAATCGGCATTATGACGAGTGTCTTCTTATCAGGTACAAAAAGGACAATCTCGAAACAGGCCTATGCAGAGCGAACCGACGAAGCAAATCATAACTCAAGGAAATTGATACTAGTCCATATATAGGAGAACTTAAAGTTGCAGTAGAACATGAAAATTGTTGGTAGCTAAAGCGAGTGCATGTGAAAACTGAAATGATATGATTAACCGAACCCCATCTTTTTACGCTTTAGCGGGGTGTAAACCCTTTTTCATCAACGGGGAATAATTCTGGTGGCAGGCAAAATTCATGTCAAGCGTAAAATTTCCGCTCTGTAATTGATTCATCAGCGTGCAACAGTCTAAGCGTTAGATGCTGCAACGGCAGCTCCGTCGCCATTCATAGTCGTTTCTGTTTGTTGTCCAGCATGATTCTTCATTTCAACGAGAACAGCAGGACGCCACTTTTGAACTAACTTGTGTACCTGACTCCGCACTTCGCGGTCTACAAAGAGAGTCAGTAACATGTTTGAGCTCCGAACGTTGGAGCACCAACGGTTCAACCAAAGATCCTGTAACACATCGACACATATCTCCCGGACAGGAGGTCGAAACATAGCCAGATAACTAGCAGGTGATGTTAGCAACCCACCACATACGAGAGAAAAAAAACACCTTACTGAAGCATCTGAATACCCAAATTAGTCCTATCGGGATCAAGACAAAGCATCTTGACTTTACACAGCAACTCCGGTGGTATCTCAGGGATTTCAGACAGCATCCTCATAAACAATCGATCTTTTGCTTCCAAGAACGGAAAAATGCTATCGATAACTTTCATCATCCACTTATGATATTGGGGCTCCCTTAAGATGCCAACTTGGGAACGGTTCTTGACCATATCGTTATACCATTCTTCATTAAGCCATGCCACAGCAACATCCATTCTTCTCCTAAAATCTTGGATAACGTAGTTGTAGAGTCTTTCTCGAACAGCGACTGCTAGGCATCTAGATCGGCCATGCTCAGCTTCCAGGGCGTTGTTATCATGACATCCGCGGGTCGCCATCCGTATCAATATTGCGATCCATCCTTCCCGGTCCCAGTTACTTGCAGCAAGACGGTTGACTCCGAGCCTACTCTTCCGTGATATCAGTGAGTTAGTCTCAAATGCATCAATCACGCCAAACATCCGTTCCATTGCCTCTAGAGACACATGCTGCGATTGCTCCGTTGAAAGACGCTGTGGAGGAGGAAGTTGGAATTCGCCAAGTTGAATTTGGATTTCCTCATCATGCGCTTCTTGTTCCTCCTCCTCAGTCTCCTGCTTATCCTGCTTCACCACAGTTAACCTTTCCGGCAGCTCCTTTTGGACGGTAGGAATTGTAACGGCGAGGGTACTATTGACACACGTCGTATAAGATTCATGGGCGGCAGGTACAGGTATAGATGGTGGTGGCAGAGGGCTTGCCAAACTGGCATTATATCGTGCCTGTACTGCCTTGATATAGACGTCAATCAGGAATGTCCAAACAAGAACATTCAGGATGATCGCAAACATACTGCTATGGCAGCGTGAAAATTATTCTGATCAACCGAATACATGCTTCCAATAACAATGGGTAAGACCAGATCGAGCGGCAACTGTTGACCATCGAATGATATCATGGCAGGGTCTGTGGCCAGAGTGTATAAATTTGCATACGTTAGTGGTCTCGGTACAATTTGTGGCATTGAATTTATGGAAGGAGTTGCTGCGGGTGGAGGTGATGATGGTGTTGTGATGGATGAAGTTGTATTCTGCAGAGCAGCTTTGTCCATCTTTGGTCGCTTTGCTGCTTCAGTCTCTTGGGAGGTAGCTGCGCGTTTTCTTGAAAATGATTCGTTCATTTCAGATTTAGCCTGAGACAGGCGGGCAACTTGTTGTGATATGCGGCCAATATTGGAGCCCTGCGGATTATTCCTAGAATGCCAGTCAGTGCATGATCCCATCATGATGATATTGTGCATTTTCTGGATCGTGCGTGGTATACCTGACGATATTCAATAACAATGCACGAACAGTCTTCTCGATAGAAATTATCATAAGACGATCGTGAATGGAAATAGATGGTGGAATTTCTGCGAATGGATTAAACGCTAGAACTGCTGCTATAACCTTTTGTGCGAGTGGAGGTCTGGTTTTGACAAGAGGAGCAAGATTATTTAGGGTTGCAGCAATAAGTATCGGTTCACTATAATATTAACAATAAGCCATAATGATTTATTCGTTTCATCAAGTTGCTTCTCACCTTCGTTTTTCGTGGAATATGCTTAAAAGACGGTCCAGTAGTCCCTGCGCTTCAGCGTCCAAAGAACTCAATGGAAGTAAGGGATGATTTGCAGGAACCGACAACAGGTTGACTTCTGATCGGTCCATGAGCTATACAAAGCCAAGGTAAGCATATGAAAAACCCGCTTCACAATGGACAGGATAAGTATACCCTCGGGTCCGTGATGCCTCGCGACTGCACCAAGATAACCCGCTGGACAAATTTTATACAGCAGATTCGAACACTGGTAGGGGCGACATCCCATAGGTTCAAAATTTTGGATTTAATCGCAACCATTTTGTTCCAGGTATCTGCGTCATTGCGATTGGAGCATCTATAGACAAAGGAAACAATTCCCAAACAGACTTAGCCAGTGATGCCGAAAACCGTGATGTGTACTGTCTAGCTCAAGGTCTGGCAATATCCAGGACAACGTGAAAGTTTAATGGAGAGAGAGAAGTAGTAATTATAGAGTAACACTTACAAATGGCGGAAAATGATCGGATATACAGAAGCACTACATTGTAATACCCCCTTCAAAATTTCGGTCTCATTCTCGCTGAGCAACCTCAACATCGTATCTAAACAAGGGAGCGCTAGTTCCTGTTTCCCTCGAGCATCGACGACGGGCGTAGAGAAGGTTTCTGCCATAAATTCGGCACCCCATCTGCGCACTTCGAGGACAGGCCCGGCAATAATGGGGAGCGTGCCATGTAAGACTTGCGGCCAGTACCCCGGATCCCTCAATACGAGATTGCGAGCCTCACCAAGTTGCAGAAGCTGAGTGTCGACCGAGAGTGAAGACGGTGCCATGTCCACTGGAATGACGGGCGTGTAACAGCAGTAGTTGCAAAAGCGCGGAGGTGAAGGTGGATGGCAGAGCCTGCTGGGAGTACAGATGCACAGAGAGTTTGAGGGTCATTCCAATGTGTTGGTCACTCGAACGCCAAGTCTCAGTCGTACCCCGTGAAATCCATTGAAACCTTCATACCAAAATATCACTGGAAAAAGTGGGGTATTTTTGGGACCGTTCCTGGACTGATCTGTGATAATCCACAATTGGAAATGCTTGTAGAGTTGTCCACAAACTGTATTCATATGTGACTGGTGCTTTGCTTCGCTTACTATAGGCCATGAAGTAATTGGATTGAACTTGGTAATAACATAATGTATATAACTTAGTGAACCAACTCATGAAATCCAACATAGTAGCTAGGTGACTGCATCTCCAGTTTCTAGGTGACTGTGACATGTTTGTAGTTGAGTGACAGCATTTTCAGTTTCTAGGTTACTGTGATATGTTCTCAATTGAGTAACTGTATGTCCAGTTTCTAGGAGAGTATAATATGATCTCAGTTTGGTGACTGGATCTCCAGTTTCTAGTGAGAATCATCTTGATGATATTAGGCAGATTTAATTGTACCTACATTCCTAACTAAGAGAAATTGTATTGCCTATTTAAATATTGTATACAATCGATTAGAATATATTGTGTATATTCTATGAAGTAAACTTCATGCCAATAGTTTTCCACAAAAGATATATTCTACCTTTATCAGTTTGAAGTTTATACTATTCATAAATATCCTTTTATTTAGTAGATCTATCTATTGTAAGTAGATTATTTAGACTGATGGATGATTGACTATTATAGAGATAAAAACTATTCCTTGAGTGTAAATATAACTGAAATACAATTGGTACAATCATCTGTAAATATAAAATTTAATACAATTACAGAATATGTTGGAAGTAAATAGTATAGCCATATTCTAACTTGCAATTTGTTGATCAGTATTTTGGATTTCTTTTTGTCAGAATTTGTGATTTGTACTAAGATGTTGAAGAATCAAGGGAAAACCTGAAGTGAAGTAAGATTAAAGATACAATCGCAAAGTTATTACTATATTGCTTATTACAAGAGTACAAGGGAACAGAAAAGAGAATGAAAATCCAATACCTCAATTACAATTTCCCTTATATACAATCTTCCTCTTCATTCTAAATTATCTTCCATAACTTATTCATATAATTCACCATTTCATATATTGATATACTTTTCTATTTCACTATGGAAATGAAGTTTATCCATGTATTATCTTACAATTCATCGTTGAAATTGTTTGAATCTATTATTACATCTGGCTATTATCTCTCAATCTTAATCCTTTGGGTCTGACCTGATTCTACTCATCTAGTATCTATCCCTCTAATTACTAGTATTAATATCTCATCAATAATATTTATTTGTTATTTCACCACAGTATTCTGATACTAGTCTATTCATATGGACTGAGTTTCTACAAAAATAATAGTTTTAGTTGAACAAAATATTAAACATAGAAATCATCTATTGCTAAGTATCTGATTATATTCCTAGCTGATTTCCAATCCAATTCTGAATAATCTTTTCACTTATACACATATTATAATTGTTTTTATAATATTTTGAACTCTTCTCTCACCTCTACTATATATTTCACAGAAGAAAGAAATACATATAGTCAGATACATATTATATATTCCTAGTACTTGGTTATATCTAATGAATCTAGAACATATTGAGTATGAGATACAACATCAGATATAGTATATATGTGGAATAGCATGTGACTCAGAGTTAATAATACATCGTTTAGTCCCTGCTACCTTTTTTTTATTCAACTACCTTTTTCACCCATTTATTAAAACTTACAGTTTTCACTTCCTTCCCCATAAGGTTGTTCCACAATTGTATTCTGTTCTAATCATTATTGGTAAGGAATCAGACCGGATCGAGATGTATCAATTCTATTAGCATTTCAATGCGAATTCAATTTGAGGTTTGCCAAGGTATCGAGATTCAACTCAGACTTCCAACCAAATGCCAAAAATTGCGCACAAAAATAACGAATCCGATTTTTATCCAATCAGCTCAATTTTCAATTCATCTTGTAGGGCTTGATGTAAGGTACATTATAAACAACAAATCGAGCCAAACAGACAAGAATTCGCTTACTTATTGTTGTTTCAAATTGTAGGACGAAATGGTGGGATTCGAGAGGGAAAGTCTTGGGAAGAATCCACTTTACATGAACTGAACTGATTCATTAATACTACAAATCCCTGGTGTTTTATTGCCAACACTAGTCCTAATAATACTCTGCAATAATAGTACTCTTTCTCCAATGCTAATATACCTACAAATGAGTACAAGTAAAGTAATCGTATTAACAGTTTAATCGTTTTCACTATATCTTTATCCACTTAGACTGAGTTATCGCAACAAAATATTTATAAGTGCTAGCTACAAGTGTTCTTCCAAATATAAATAATAAATGCTCTCAGAAGATCTGAATTACCACAAGCTCAAAATACTAATAGACATACAGACAATTGTATACGAAGTAATTGTATTATCAAAATGACCATTGCAGTCTTTTTCAAATCCAATCTGTATTGATAAATTCCAACCTGCTCTGAAATATTGTTTCTACCCAGACTATCTCAATTGATTCTAGTCAGCTTCATACAATTGTTGCTAACCTGCCTCCATGCAGCCTTCAACCAATGTGTCTTAGTTGATTCCAGCCTGTCCAACTTGAAAATCTCTGTCTAGTATACACGAACTGCAATAATAAATATAGCTCTAGATATATCTTGAAACACACTTCAGCTCTAGCTGTAGGTACAGTACCAAGTGTACTTTCCAGCATATCTAATTCCAATACTTACTGACATGTCAGTTAAAGTAATTTCAAGTAAGGTGTTAGAGGTAATTTCTTTAGCAAGTATTAGGGGTCCTAGAGCTAGTAATGAATACTGGAAACTGAGAGTTTCTAAGTGATGATATTTTTTTGATAAGATACCACTGAAGATTACATGCATTGAAAACCAAACAGTCAAGTTGTGACTAGACGAACTCATTTGATTCTTGAATACTGTTTCAATTCATTTGACAGAAATATCAAACAGGTTTTATCACGTTTTAGGCTTGTGATGTGTAGCTATCACAAAAATTGAAATATTAGTGTTGCGAAAAGTCTACAACCAGAACTACTGAAGCCATCAATTGGTAAAACAGTCTAGCAAGTACTCCTATTGGTGAGTGTTCTAGAAATGACAGATGGTTACACATCTAGTATGTAGCCACCTACTTAAAAGGTCTTAGTATAATGGTCATGGAGATCGTCTTGACGAAATGGTCCTGACCGGTATCCTTAAGATTGCATATATGGGAGGTATTAACAATATTGAGCTATACACCCAATGAGAACAACTCTGCAGATTGCTTTCTTTTAACATGTATTGTGATCTTGAATTCTACCTGGAACGATACCAGCAGGCCATCAACTAATACCGTAATATAAATAAATCAGAGTTGATCAGAGAAATTATACTATTCGATCAGCATTGAGATGAGAGATCTAAATTAACGTTTGCTCTAAGATATTGTTCAGCAATATAATTGACAATTTGCTTCATCTGGCTACCTGAAGAAAAGTGAACTAGTGGTAGAACCAGGTAGCATAAGAATAATCAATAGGAATACCTGATATGTTTTGAGCTGGATCTGAATATATACAGATGATATCATTTTGAAACAACGAACCTGTGCAGTCATATGAGATTTGACACTCTGCATATGATCAGCGATCATAACGCGTTATTCAAAACAGTATTATCATAAATTACTAGAGGATGAGCTGGATACTATAAACCTCTAAAAATATTATGAATGCTCTGGAAGTTAAAAGAACTGTTAGGGATTTTTCCTTAGCAGGTACACGAGGTACGGAGGATGTCTATGGTCAATCTGCATTCAGCTACCTGTCACTATAGCTGGTCGATATCACACTCGCAGTTAGTCCATTCTCTGAGCGATGAAGTCTTATGCAATGCACACGCCTATCTAATACCGAGCCCTGGCAAAGCCGAATGATTCATCTGCACGTAGATAGTATACCTTCTCGATTGAACAGCAATAGTCACAACACTTAGCTGGCAGATACATCAGTTCGGTACACTTAGGGTGGTATGCTACTATACGCCTAGACCCCCGATAGTTACGAACGTCATGCATTGCTGAAGCACAATCAGGCCATTGCAGAGACTCTCGGGTCAGCTGTGCATGATTGTTTCAACCAGAACTACTTTACCTTATCAGCAATATGGGGTAGCTGGCTAGAGTGGGGTACGCCTTAACACTCTTCGGCAGGCATACGTCAGAGTTTGAAAAGTGGGACTTTACTATGGGGATAACGATACAGTCTAGGGACTCCATATGTTAACTGCACCCCGGTAGTTAAATCTACCTGTTGAGAACTTGTATGTGGGTCGACTTTCCGAGTAATGGCAGATCGCAGGTGGTCTGGTCTGACATAGACTGCAGGCCTGCAATGGAAGTAAAAGCCAGCAAGATGAGAGGTGTGATATGTGGCATAGCAGTGGCTGGTTGCCAACACAAGTCTATTAGGGTAAATATATCTCTGCAATCCACTATCCGATGTGAAATTGAGTCGAGAGATCTAAGAGGAAGTGATAGTTCGATGAATACGTCAGTGGTTGTTGCTGAAACCTGTTTTCTGCATAAGCATACCACCCAGAAGAAATTCAAACGGGCTTATTTGCTACGTGGCAAAACCTGGCAGCATGAGGATAATCTACAGGGATGCCTCGTACTTTAGAAAGTGCCGAATGTCAAACGGAAAAGTAGTGCAACCTACTGAGATCGAGTAACCAGCCTAACCATCGGAGGCCATAGCTACCTTTGTACAAACCCCGAAGTCATAGAGAGTATACGAGTAACTCGCTCTATAAAAGAACCGCCTTCGCACCCACAAAGTAAAACAGAAAGCTCTAGCAGCAATCCACAGTCAGAACACACCAGTGGACAAGACACTAAAATATTATTGTTGTTTTTCTACTTCAAGAATATTTATTTTACAATCTAATTTATGAATTTTTAAGACCTTGATTCTATTGTTCTTTACATTCACGTCTTTTACGAATGAGCTATTACTCCTTACGATTATCGTATTGCAAGTATCTTTATCCACACATACGAAGTTGAGTACGAATATTTTCACAGATTTTACACCTGTGAACTTCCCTCTGAATATCAAAACTTGCCAGTCCAAAATTACGAGGACTGGTCTGACTATGATAACTCTGAAGATTATCTTCAAGATACCTATGACTTCTAAGGAGTAGACGGCGATACTGTATTGCTAAGTATCCCCGTAACAGTATAATATTTTGGACATGTCCAAAAAGTGTTTGTGACTACGAATTATATGGTTTGCAATAACAGGGGCTGCTACGCAATAGGATATTTGAATCACCCAGAAGCACCAACGGTACAATATTGTTGCGCAGAGTACTGTTCTCAGCGCTGCAACGGAATTTGCAGAACGTACAATCACCTTTAAAATTTGAGAAGGCAGATTCTGGAACGGAGTCAGCTCTCAGGACCTTTTACATTCCCCTTTCAGCAATTTCACAATGGCCAGTCACAGGCGCTGGTTGACATTCAAAGTGGGCCAGTTCGCATCAAACTTGTCTGGTATCGCCAAGTTCATACAGCCCCTGAGGGCCTTACCAGAATGGACGAAGAAACTGCAAGTACAGTACGAGCAGTCGAGGAGGCAGTATCTAGAATCCTGAGGGACAGATGAGGATACAGAAATGACCGACTCAGTGCAGGCCCACATCAATCGTCTGGACCAGGAAATGCAATGCCTAGTCGAAGTATGCAACAGCGAGAAGGAAGCCATCAAGGAGGAATTCGAAGACGTTCGGCTACGCTGTCAGCTCTTCAGCCAGCAAGTGGAAACAGACAGGACACTGGGACAACGGATCCTAGAAGGACACGAGGAGCGGATACAAATACTGAACACAGTATTGAGGGAGACGAGAACAGGGATGAGCAGTCACCAGCAACACAATATGACTGGGTCAATAAGGAAGCCTAAGATGAATTTGGACTATTGTGTGGATGGATTAAGTGGTGCGAGAATCATCTAAAGGTACTACTGGTAACATTTACAGCCTGGGGGTTGATGGTTAAGATGCAACAAGAAAAGATTGTGCGGTTGGAAAAAGTGGTTGAGGAACAGGTTCCCTCATGGGGAGATTTTGAGCTGTTGGAGGCAAAGCTCAACAAGCTCCAAAAATACCACACCAGACTCACGTCAGCCTTTGAGAAAGCCAAGGTATCAGGGTCAACACCTGGAAATCCAGACAGAAGGCAACAAATTGTACAATGGCAACAACAGGCGGAAGAACACCAAAGGGAGGTGTCACCCATCAGCAACTCTGATGTGGCGGAAATCTTCGGCATTTGGGGAGGTTCCGGCACAGATATTGGCCTAGGTGATACACCACCTACAGAAATGACGGCAGCAGCTGGTGGCTCAGGAGAAGCACCACCACCAGAAGGAACAGGTGGCGAGCGACCTCCACCACTGGGATCTTCGCATGCATTGGGATATGGGTCACAACGATGAGGACGCTGCGGTGCTCAACGTCCAGAGAAGCAGAGGGTTTCAAGACTGAAGTTGTAAGATCCCGCCAAATTCAAGGAAAAGTCTTCTGAGGATTTCGATGCGTGGTGGATGAGTATGGAGGCATTTATTGATGATTAACCTCACCTCTTCACCAGGCCAGACCTCAAGATACAATATGTGCGTGGTCGGTTAGAGGATTATGCTCTAGCCTGGCACATGCAGTGGGAGGCAGAGGCCCAAGCAGGAAAATACGAGTGAAGTTGGTCGATATATCGCTTGGCAATCAACACTCGTTTCCATAACAAACATCAACAAGAAATGATGTATAAAGCAATCATGGAGCTTAAATACGGTGGCAACGATCAGGATATAATTATGGAGTTTGATACCATGAACGCAAAAGCTAAGATTGTGGGAATAGTATATCGGACTATGTTAATGAGCAAACTACTACCACAAGTCTTTAAACAGCTCAGTCTTATCAACCCGGCAGATAAGACTGATGATGAATTTCGCGAAATTATAATCTATACCAGAAAGAATGTTGAAGTTTGGTAAGCGACGGAAAGAAACTTCGGATTTATAGGGAAATTATGAAGTACTGATAGTACATCAGGCTGGATCAAAAAAGATAAGGGAAAGATCCAAATGCCCAGGGGTCTTGGCTCCGGTTTTCAAAGACAACGATAACGTTTTGAGAAGAAGGGTATACAGCGATGAATGGACAACAGGAGTTCATCAAAACCAAGTCCATTCGTCAATGCCGAAGCGAAAACAGTTTGTCAACTTATTGAAGGAATTGATAACGGAGAACTGGCACGACGGAGAGCAGCAAAAGAATGTCAACGCTGCGCATGGCACGCAGACAGAAAAGGGAACCACAATACAATGCAATGCATTTGGGACATCAAATTGTCAAAAGGAACTGCCGACTTCGGCCACCCGAAAGCATATCAAAAGATGAAGATCGGGGCATACAATCAGTTGGATGATAAAGGAGACGATTATTTGGTAGGAGATGTGGAAGGAGTTGAGGAAACTTCAGACGGAAAAATACCATCCGGTTCGGAATCTGTCAATAGTGAGAATCAACAAAGTTCGGATCAGGCTTACAACTAGTGGGAGCAATAAGATAGCTCGCATTAATGGTAAGTATCGAGATGGAGTGAAGCATACAGAGATTAGGCAGGAGAAAGCCTTTTATTTATTTTGGATCCGGTTGTCACCCTGAGCAGTCTGGTAGGGATGAAACTGCTGGTCAGCAGTGACGTAACAAAACAACTACAATCACAATAATAACAAATGTAACAATGACACCATACGATACAAACCATCATGGACACATCAACTTCTTCGCTTTAGCAGGAGCACCTTGCTCTCTTTCAGAACCAGAACCTCTAAACGTCTTTGCAAGTATCAACGAACTGTTACTCGAACCAGAAGAACCGCTTGAATCCTTCTTCTGGGACCAACCTGACGTACCATCCCCGTGGAAGATGTACTGGAACCAAGCAGCAGCTGACGGTGGCGGCTTGGCAATTGAAGATCCAGTGTTCAGTTCGTTTTGGACTAAGTACAAGGGTATGCACGTTGGCTGTGACGAGTGGGATTCATGCTACTGTGAATATCACGGCCAAAAGCTACCAACAACAATTGGATGAGCATTGGACGCTCCACTCACAGTTCACAAGGTTGAGGAACATTACCAAGAGAACACTCCTTTCGACGAAGAACCAGTTCTTTTCGAAGAGCTTCTCAACCAAGAACCCAACTACGAGTGGTAGAACAACACTGCCCTCAACAACATTGTGGCCGAGCCATTGTCGAAAGGATGGCTACCAAATAAAAGCAATTCCCCTCGGAAGAGGAACCACCTTCCATAAAACAAAACACTTCCGACGATTTTGTGTATTATGAAATGAAACATGTACACAAAATTCCCAAAACCTGGATAGGAGAACGATCCGTATACCGATTCTTTGTCGACCATTTAGACAGCGATAGAAAAACACAGCAGTTCCCGGTCCGAGCCATGCTGGATTTGGGATCGATATCTTTCACCATTTCACCACAGTGTGGTAAGGTGTTTAAGATACCAGATGTGAAAAGAAAAAGGAATATCAGCACAAAAGATTTTAGCGATAAGTCAGTTGGTTTGACAAATGTTTATACAATACCCCTTGGTTTGGCTTTTGGGAATCATCGTACCTTCAAAACGTTTGAGGTAGTACCGATATATGCTGACTACGACGTTCTAATACCTGCATGATATCTGAAACAATACAAGGTACAGGGGGCTACATATGGATGCTTACACTTCACGGAGTGTGAACAGACTTGCTATAATCATGGAAAGATGCACCCAAACTGGGAAATCACTTACAACGAAAGAGTGGTTTGGAAAAATGACGCGATTAATATCGGTGCAGTATGCTTTGCAGCAAAAGTATACTAGTGGAAAAATTACCAGAACAATACCATAAACGGATGTTACTGTTTGACCCTCACGAAGCTAAAAAGCTACCTCTTCATAGTCCTCACAATTACGAGATCCACCGAAAGGTACCCGACGATCAGGTGAAGGTGGGACCTATCTACCAACTCTCTCAGGAAGAAGAAAGGTTGCTCAAAGAATACATTGATAAAATGATAAGAGAAGGAAAAATTCAACCGTCCAAGGGACAAGCTGGAGCACCAATCCTATTTGTACCCAAACCGAATGGACAAGGCCTACAACTTTGTGTTGACTATCGAAGCCTCAACGATTTGACAATAAAAGACAAGACGGCTCTACCACTGATAAACGAATTTCAATGTCGAATGGAGGGAGCAACCAGGGTAGTGAAATTGGATATGAAGTCGGGATATCATTTAATTCGAATAGCCAAGGGATACGAATGGAAAACAGCCTTCAGAACAAAGTTTGAATCTTACGAATACACAGTTATGCTATTCAGTCTCACCAATGCCGAAGCTACATTCCAACGATGGATGAATAATATTCTTCAGCTATTTTTAGAAGCACAGAGCGATGTCACGGTCTGTTATTTCCACGACGTCCTTATCGCCACTAAGGAAACCCGCGAGGAACATTATGAATATGTAGGCAAAATATTACAGATCCTACAGGATTATAACCTTGTGGTGGAAATCGACAAGTACGTGTTCCACAGACAGGAGGTTGAATTCCTCAGTTTCTTGGTCAGCAGCAAAGGACGTAAGATGACACCTAGCCAAAGTGAGGCTATTATGAAATGGCCAATGCCCAAGACCCAGAAAGAAGTTCAAGTTATTATGGGTTTATGAAATTTTTATCGATGATTCATAAAAGGATTTGTCGGTATCGTGGCACCAATTACAGATACTCTCAAAGGCTACGGAAAGAACTTCAAGTTTGGCGAATCAGCCCAGGCAGCCTACTACAAGATATGCATGCTGTTTGCAGCAGAAAATACTCCAATACTTGGATATTATGATGACGACAGACCAGCTATGGTCGAAACAGATGCATCTGATTTGCAATGGGAGCAGTCCTGTCGCAAAAGTTTGATGTCGGTAAAATACATCCGGTCGCATTCATGTCGAACAAAATTTCGCCAGCTGAACTCAACTACCAAATATACAATAAGGAAATGCTCGCCATCATATACACATTCAAGACATGGAGATGTTACCTCCAAAGAGCAATACATACAACAACAGTCTTTTCCGACCATATGAACCTACAATACTTCAAAGAGACACAACAGCTCAATCGGACACAGGCTTGTTGGACAGAAGTATTACAGGAATACAATTTTAAGATTGTTTATCGAAAAGGAACGGCTAATGGAAACACTGACACGTTATCAAGGGGCTCAGAATTTACCGTAAGAGAGGGGGGTACAACTTTGGCAACCTTGTTAGGACCAGAACATTGGTTAGAAGTTGGAGCAATAGATTTGAATAATGATGAATGGGGAGAAATTTCTTTGGCAGGATTTTCAATAAATCAGTTGGTTGGAACAGTTAAGGGAAGGTTTCAGAAGGAGATTGGTCAGGACGAGAAGTATCGGAAGATACTATGGAAGATTCAGGATAAGGATCAGAATGTTGACGGGAGGTTTAGCATTGATGAAGATAGAATGTTGTGTTGGAAAGGAAGGTTATATGTGCCTGAGGGATTTTGAAAGGAAGTCCTACACCAAGAATACGTCTCACGCATCGCTGGACACTTAGGTCGCGAACGTACCCTGGAACTTATCACAAGGAACTTCTACTGGCCAAAACACGAGGACGACGTACAAGAATACTGCAACATGTGCGACTTATGCCAAAGAAAAAAGGTACCCTGACATGCAAAGTATGGCTTGTTACACCCACTCGAACTACCATCCTCACCATGGACTTATATATTGGTCGACTTCATTACCGACTTACTGGAGTCGAATCGTAACAATAATCTTATGGTAGTAGTCGACAGATTTACCAAGGTACCACACTTCATTCCTACAGACAAACGGGAATCGTTTACAGTTGCTAGGCTTTTTCTCAACAATGTTTGGAAGTAATATAGTATGCCACTCGATGTTGTATCAGTTCGTGATGCAGTGTTAACAGGTCATTTTCTCGCTGACTTATATCAATATCTTGGAATCAAATGCTCAATATCAACAGCTTTTCTTCCGCAAACGGACGGACAAACCGAACGTATCAACCAAAATATCGAACACTTTCTGCGCACATACTGTAACTATGAACAGTTGAACTGGAGTGAGATGTTACTCATGGCCGAATACGCCTACAATAATTCGAAACATGCATCCACAAATATTACACCTTTTTATATCAACTACAGCTATGAGGTATACACGAATTGGCCCACAGTGGTACAGTTTCGAAATTCAGGCTCGAAGTTATATGCGCATTACATAGTCGAGGGCTACAGATGGCTGTATGAACAGATCGAGTTGTGCAAGGATCGTATGAGCAAATATTATGAATGGAAACGACGCTCACCACCTCAGAATAAGGTTGGAGACTTTGTCATGCTCGACGGATGCAATATATGAACTAAACGACAATGCTGCAAGCTTGACGACAAAATGTATAAACCATTCAAGATAGCCAAGGTCGGTGGCAACAAGTGATGGTGTTGACTCGAGCTGCCACCAACATAGAAGATTCACTCCACGTTTCATGTCGTGCTATTAGAACTATATTGGGGTAGCACTTCAGAGAGGGAGAAACCACCAATCGAGGCCGATGATGGAGGTTGGATATTTTGAGTCTATTGTGGTAAGTAGACCTACAGATGACGATCACCACAAGTATGTTTTCCTAGTCAAGTGGGCAGGGTACTCACACGACGAGAATACCTGGGAGTCGTTCGAACATCTTAACGATATTATACCGGACTTGATTACCGAATATTTCGAAAGGAATCCAGCATTGGAAAAGGATAAGAGATGGAAACCGACAACCAAATCAAAGGCACGAAAGAGACAGAAGTTATGAATTTCATTTGTTAAACTCATACCGTCCTGAGTTAGGCGGAGGTCATTATTATGTTAAGAGAATATTGATTTTTATTTTTTGATACCCACAGTTATGATTTATATTATGACATGCTGTCTGAGTGGTATCTATTGTATGTACACTTTTTATGATGGAGATTCTGTTGAGGTCACCAGAGCTAGAGAGGGAGGTACTGTTTTGGGTTATCTCTTAGCAGTTGCACGAGGTACAGAGGATGTCCATGGCAATCTGCATTTGACCACCTGTCACTATGGCTGGTCGATGTCACACCCACAGTTATCCCATTCTCTGAGCGACGAAGTCTTACGCGACAAATACGTCTATCCAATACCAACCCCTGGCAAAGCGAAATGATTAATCTGTGCTTAGGCAGTACACCTTCTCGATCGAACAGCAATAGTCATGACACTTAGCTGGCAGATGCATCAGTTCGGTACGCTTAGGGTGGTATGCTACTATATGCCTAGGCTCCTGATAGTTACGAATGTTATGAGTTGCTGTTATACCTCACAAGCTGTATATCACCAAAGGCCATCGGAGCGGGGTCACCTACGATCACTCGATGATAGCCGTATCGGGATAGTACAAGCGCCATCGCTGGACATCATCGAAACTACACAGAATATCACTCGTACCCAACGAAATCAGATGAGCTGTCATGCAGTCAACCACACCACTGATAAGAAGTTAGAAGTGGTAATTGGGGCGATGCCCTGCCAGCTCATGCCATCGATAGTGCAAAGACAGCTGAGAGGCTGTAGATACGAAAGCACCTGCATTTGCAATCTAGCAAACGAAGCCTCTATGTCCCTCACGATCGAAAGGATACCATTCATCTGGAAGCAAAGAGATCGAAAGGATTCGATAGGTCCGGACCACATAAGTCCGAAGGACTGATGTCAGTAGGGGTTCTATTCGTCTGAGTTAGAGATCTGAAGCGGAAAGATGCGGAAGGTCCGAAAGAGCGCTGGAGGACAGGAAGGCCATTGGAGCGAAATAAAGGTTAGGTAGAGGAGCTCATGAGAAAAGCGTAGATAGAAGTAATTGTTAGAGCGAGAGGATAGAGGTATAAAGACCTCTAGAATCTTCGAGGGTAGAAGGGCAAGCTTCTTGACGAGGAGAACAAGCCTTAACAATATATACATTGGCAAGCCAAACATCTTTGTCTTGAATCTTATCTATTAGTGACTTTCACATCCTGAGCGAATCT